>PVJN01001545.1:0-22316 GCA_004026805.1 Lasiurus borealis
TTTCATTAAATTCCAAATGTTTTTAGTAGTGCCATATATATAATTCTTAGAGGATATTTTAAAGCTTCATTCTGTAAAAATGGCAGAAAATCCATAGTAGTTGAAAAAGGTATTAGACATCAGTAGATTCTATCCTGGGCTCCATAAATATATTATCATGCATTCTGTGGCATGTTGTTTAACTTTCCTAGGCTTTTTTCTCCACTTTAAAATTGATAATAATTGTTCTAGGACAACAAAGTTTTGAAGGGATTAAATTTTATCATAATCCTGAAAATAATTTGAGAAACAAAATTACAACAAAAATATGAGGAAGTATTAATTATTTTAAATTGTGACCAAAGATTATATTACCTAAATGTTTACATTTCTATTTCCCTACAGATGTCACTACTTCTGATATAGCTCCAGAATTCTACTTCCCAAAAAAGATAATAATTTGTTTAATAACAGAGATAGCAATCAAATTTTAATTAGCATCTTTTTCAAGGTGATGTAAAGCTTTCATAGGTCCCCAACAATACAAAATAAACTGTAGTAATACTTTATGTTCAACAGCTAGGATTTATCTGGTTGAATAAATGTAAACATTGTAAATTCCAGAATACTTGATGGATCAAGGTCAAATGTATTTATTTTTGTAGATTTTCCGTTAAAGGCAGATATAAAAACTATATACAGAAATAATAAGGAAGCTATTTCTAATTACTTGTATCATTAATCAGTAAGTACAGATTGATGTTTAAAATATAGAATGCAGAGTGAGGCAAAAGCAGAGTTATAGTTGTTTGCATTGAAAATAATACAATTATTAATAAATAATAATACAAGAACATACTCTGTGTTTCACATACAACGTATATGTGGAATCAAATGAAAAATTCTGAAATCACAATGAAATACTAAGTTAATGACCTAAGTTTAACCACGGAAAATATTATTATTTTCATGACTCTTAAAAAGTTCTAGATAGCAGGATTTATAAACTCAATGTCAACAGGGGCCAGAAGTAAAATATATGAGTGAAATCAGCAAAGTGGGGAGCGTGGCAAACTGGGGAGTGTATGCCTTTAGAAAAAAATGACTGGCAGCTTAGTTCTTATTATTGTTGTTGGGAACAAATATAAATGTAATATTTTAGACTAGAGGCCCAGTGCATGAAATTCATGCACTGGAGTGGTGTCCCTCAGCCCAGCCTGCACTCTCTCCAATCTGGGACCCCTCAGAGGATGTCCGACTGCCGGTTTAGGGATTGAGTCTAAACCGGCAGTCAGACATCCCTCTCACAATCCAAGACTGCTGGCTCCTAACCACTTGCCTGCCTGTCTGCCTGATTGCCCCTAACCAATTTGCCTGTTTGATTTTCCTCTAACCATTCCCCTGCTGACCTGATTGACACCTAACTGCTACCCTGCTGGCCTGATCGCCCCCAATTGCCCTCCTCTGCTGGCCAACTTGTGACAATGTGGGGGCAGCCAACTTGTGATGATGTGGGGGTGGCCATCTTGTGATGTGAGGGTGTGAAGGTCAATTTGCATATCACTTCTTTATTGTATAGGATTGGTCTTTCAAAAAGAGACAAAGATTATGATTGTTATATTAACCATCTAGACTATAAAATGTTGACAACAAAGCTAAGTATTTTTAAATCACTAAGAGGCCAAAGCAAATCAGTTAGAGCCCAAAAATATTCAAATTCTATCCTATGTCACAGCAGGATATTATGTTTTGACCTCTTTTTTGTTTCTCTGAATCATCACTATTCTTCAATCAACATGACCTGGCTCCACATTACCCATCCCTTCTAACAAAATCTTCAAATTTAGTTTTTTTTTTTCCATTCGGTTATTCAGCCCTTGATTAAATACCTTTGCTCATGGTATACACCAAATATATATATATATATATATATATATATATATATATATATATATGGCTTTTAGTTTTGCTAACAATACTGTTTGTAAGTTTAATGAGAAGCTTTGAGATGAGGGACTAGAAAAGGGTGAGGAAGGTGCTTCATTCCCTAACCTATGAAAGAATAAGAAAAAGATATTGGCCTTCTTCATTCATGTATTAAGGCCAATTTGTTAATGGTCTACCATGTGTTGGCAGTGTGTTAGGTATTGGAGCTAGATAAGTGGTTGAAAATCATGAACTCTCCTTTCACAGATTTTGTCATCTAGCAGAGGAATAGTTAATGGACAGACACTTATATAAACACCAAATTCCTTAAAATTTTAAAAGCCACATAGGTGAACTATAGTGTTCTCAGAGAATATCCAATGGAGCACTAACGTAGATCAGGGAAGCATGGAAGCTAACCTTTACACTTGAACCTGCAGAATGAGTAGAAATTAGCAAGGCAAAGAGAATGAAATATCTAGATAGAGCACATAGCATGAATATATTGTTTATATTTTGGCCCAATTGTTCAATCTCTCTCTCTCTCTCTCTCTCTCTCTCTCACACACACACACACACACACACACACACACTCACACAATTTTTGAAATTTTTGAAAGTCAGTTGGAGAAATCATATATAAAAGCCTAAGCAACTGAAGGACTGAACAACTGGTTGATTGGTTGATCAATCCCAATGATGCTCACTGAGCACCAGGGGGCAGATGTTTCTCCAAATAGGTTTAACTGGGTGTGAGCCCATGTCAGGCAGGACTGGAATGAGCTAGAGTGGCAGGCAGGAGTGGCAGGCGGCAATGGACTGCCAATTTCAGCCCCATCCCCACTGTCCTGTGGGAATTGGGCTGAAACCTGCAGTACAGCATCCCCCAAGGGATCCCAGACTGCAATAGGTCATAGGCCAGGCTGAGAGACCCCACCAGTCTGTGAATCTATGCACCGGGCCTCTAGTTTAACTATAAAATACTTACATTTGGCATTTGTTTGTGAAGAAATAGTGGAAATATATATTTCAATACCAGTTAGAATTTAATTCTATTAGAAACTTTTAATTCATAATGGACTAAAATCTTAGTTTCTTTCATGTGGAAAGAGAATACTAACTTCTAAATAGTGTCTGAACTTTTATAAATTGCAACATCTAACTCAATAATCTAGAATTATATTTTAGCCCACAACTAAGTTTTTAGTTATAAAACCTCTTTCTGCTTTGTCTGTTGACTATTTTAAAGCCATGCCAACATCTCTCTCCAATTTAAATGAGAAATAGGATGAAATGTAGGGTAAATACCATTATGGCAACTATCTTTTAGGGTCCAGATTTGACCTCGACAGGTAGAATTTCTTTGAGTTCTTTAAAATAGCAATGACTGAAGTGAGACTTATGATAAAAAGATAAAAACTAAATTCTGGAAGAGAAGAATGTTCATGACACCTGCTGTAGCTAAAACCTTTGTTCACTAAAGAAAGTACTCTGTTTCATAAAAATTATTTTTCTGCCAAGAAAACTTAATTCACCTCAAATATGTACTTGAAAATGATTTTTCCTGCCAGACTTAGGCCTGAGAAAAAAATATGTCATAAACTAGCCTAGAAGAGAATCCTGTCTCTATACAGTGTCGAGTAGAGCTGTTTTAGTTAATATTTTCAGTGTTAAAATATGTGTTTGAGACATGTCTGTATATTAATCCACTGCTCAGCATGATACAGACGTCCTATTATATCAAGCATTAACTGTTCCTTTAATATGATTATATACTCATTTTCTTATGTTATTCTACCACTAGTACCATGATGTAGGAAGAGTATATATCATTTCCCAAATGTAGAGCTGCAAACCCTGTCCTTTGAACAAAGCCATACTTCAAACAATGAACAGGACCAGTTCAAGCGTTATATTATCATTTCACCATACCTACCCATTTGCAGATTCAAAGATTTAAAAAACAACACTTGGAAATAGTTATGAAAGATTCAGAGGCCAAAGTCTGTTATAATATTCTATGTAATAAAAGGTTAATATGCAAATCAACCACACTGCTGAAAGACTGGTCGCTATGACACGCACTGACCACCAGAGGGCAGACGCTCAATGCAGGAAGTGCCCCTTGGTAGTCAGTGCACTCCCACAGGGGAGCACCCCTCAGCCAGAAGCGGGACTCAAAGCTGGCGAGTGCAGCGGAGGTGGTGGGACCCTCTTCCCGCCTCTGTGGCAGCACTAAGGATATCCGACTGATGGTTTATGGGGAGCGGGCCTAAGCTGTCAGTTGCACATCCCCCGAGGGCTCCTGTACTTCAAGAGGGCACAAGCCAGGCTGAGGGAACCACCCCACCCCCCGAGTGCAAAAATTTCATGCAACAGGCCTATAGTATGGATATAATTTCCTTGGCGAGATTGATTAGAAAAGTAGAGAAAATAAATCTTGGAAGAAAGAACAATAAGAATAAAAGCAGATAACTACAATAGCACACATAAATAGCTCTTATGTATGAAAGTCCTGTTCAAACCATTCTTAAGCATATTATCTTATTCCTTAGTTTCATATTTTGCTTAATACACGTAAGTTAAATGTATAAATATTGGTTTAGGGTCGAATACGTTACGTTAACATACAGTGCATTTCTACAAAATTAAAATTATGTGAATTATACTTACCATTCTACTTCTTTCATTAAGTCACAGTTTTTTATGGTTATTTTTCTTCAAATAGCAAGTTATTTATTTATTTATTTAGAAAATGTTCTAATCCACTCTTAGACCTCCACAAGTATTTAAGTGAAGAAAATGATTTTTTTATTAATTCAGTTGTAAAAAGACTTGAAATGGATCAAATTAAAGGACCACCTAATGTCACCCAGATTTCAAACAGTTTAAATAACCATGGTGATATTAAGCAATCTAATTATACAAAACAAATGAAGGAGAAAAATCTCACTTTCTTATTAAATGAGATTTATAACACAACAATAATTTTAAGAAAGTAATTATGAAACTTAATCACTTAATTTATTATTGAGACCAATTTTGTAGTAAAAATATTTTAAAGACATTTACATTAATTATTGGCAAGTCATCATAAAAATATTTACTAGTAACCTCTGTTATCTAATTTTAATATGCAGAGGTTTATACCGGTGATTCTCATACCTGGATTCAGCTTAGAATTGGCTAGAGGGGTTTTTCTAAATTTCCATTCCTAAGACCTACACAAGTCCAATTTATGGAGTGTCTATGGGGATGGTACCTAAGCAAAGATATCTGTAATATCACCCAAGGTGATTCTAGAGTTTGGGAACCACTGGTCTGCCAAAAACAAATTACCATCTGGGGAAGGAATAGGATGCAAGAATGCTGGTCTATTTTGTAAAGCAATTCCTCCAAATAAAAATTGGATCATTTCCAGTAAAGGAGCAAATGATTACTTTCTAGAGTACAATATGGAATCAAGTATTTTCCTAACCTTTCCTTTAATCCCCTTCAACAACACTTTGCATGAAAAGAGTGTTTAATCGAAAGAGGAAAAAAAAGAGAAACAGTGCCAAAACAGTTGGGTGTTTCATCTATACATTACTTAAATGAGATTATAAATAAATCTGCCACTAGACTCACACAGTGAAGACCTTTCATTGAGTTGCCCCAGTGGACAAACTTTGAGAGGTGAAAAACAGTCCTTTCTCTCCCACCTACCTCACTTGTGGCCTTGAAATAATTGTCTTTTGAGCCAGTAGTGGATTGGATAATAAAAGTTAGAATATTTTTAAAGTATTAAAATGAAAGAATAAAATAATAAAAAGCAACAACTAGGAAAGAAAAGAGAAAGGCCATCGGCAAACTCCTCATATCATAGAATGAACAAAATTGTCCTGGATTAGCAGCCAGAAAACATGAGTCTCACCTGCCTACCATTTCTTTGCATGGGCAAAGGACAACTTGTATACATTTATTTACAACAAAAGTTTATTTCCTGCTCACAATAGCCATGAGCAGCAAATCCATTAAGAAAGCAATCCTCCTCCATGTATACCAAGAAGACCCAGTTGGCAGAGTCTCTGCCACCTTCTACCAGTGACCCTTAAAGGTGACCTCAGATCACTCTTGGGTCCAGCTTGCAGGGGAAAAGAGAGAGTATGGTTTTGATGATCACTTATGTAAGCCTTAGAGTTTCCCATCACTTCCACTTACATTTCTCTGCCTAAAAAACAAGTCAGCTAAGTACCTGTGTGGAAAGAAGCTTGGAGAATTTAGTGTAGCTTTGAGTCCAGAAAAAAAGAGGAAAATAGCGGTTTTGGTGATTGAGTAAAAATTTCTGCCCTTTTCAATATCATTCCCCTCAGTGGGAAGTATTATACACAGGGCTGAGATAAAACAGATGTCAGCAATGAGCAAGACTGATAAAGAAGGCAAATGTCAGAAAGCTCAGATATTAGCTTTCTTGTTGTTTCACTTTCGATGAAAAAGGTTTAGCCTACCAGTAGTACTGATGGGTGTAGAAATCAGAGAATATTTATCCCGGTGGGACAAGTACTCTTAGATCCTAAGAAACAAAGGAAACATCACTTTCTATGGAGAGGTGTTATTATTTTTTTTAAAAAAATCAATCCTTCACTGTATCAATGCTTGTATAAAGTCTGTAAAGAACTTTCAGGAGCCATCCTGCACCCTCCTCACTTTCCCAAAGATTTCTAATAACCATTCCAAGAATACTCAGCACAGTTCAAGATGGGTTTAAAAAAAACCAACCACACTAACAAATACATATATAGAAGATCTAGTAAGAAATGTGTGAAAAATAGAATTAAAACAACTAAAAAACAACAAGCAAATTAAAGAAAATGCCACCCCTGGCCAATAAAAATTGCTAACACAATATTAATAATAAGATGTGCCTGCAACCAAGATACATGCCCTTGACTGGAATCAAACCTGGGACTTTTGAGTCTGCAGGCCGACGCTCTATCCACTGAGCCAAACTAGTTAGGGCACAAATCTCATATTTTGACTAAATTTAGAAAAAGGGGACACTAGCTAATTTGTTGGTTTTCTTATGTAGCAGCCAGCCCTCAGATTTATATTAATACAGCCCATCCATTTTTCTTTTTTTTAGTGTTTACCTTGTAAAGTTTATATCTTATGTTCAGTGAATAGATCATTCCATAAAAATGGCCAACAGAAATAGATTATAAATCACCAAAAGTTCTATCCTTAAAGAAAACCAACAGTGGAAGGAAAATCACTCCAGAAATAATCAAAGACAAAGAGGAAGGAAAAAGATCTTAAGAAAGAATAAATAGAAATAAGTATTTACTCTACAAAATAGCATTAGTATTGACCTATGAGGTTCACATATATGTAGAATTTTAGAAGCATGAAACAGTAATGCAAAATATAGACAATATGGAGTTCAATATGTCTAATTCTCTGTCATTATCAGAGTAGTGCAAAGAGAAATGGCTTGTACTAGGCCTTAGCATGACAGCGACACATGTCCAATTCCCTAGGGTGGTGCTCCATGATATAACATTTTATGAGAATGCAAATGTTACTTATTTGCACTGTTCAGTGCTGTTGCCTAGCCACCAGGAGCCCTTGAAATGCTGTTTGTGTGCTAATTTTTAATTTAATTTTATTTTAATACATTTAACTATCATCACATATATGTAACTAGTGGCTATCGTACTGCCTAGCAAACCTCTAGAGATAAAGATAAAAATAACACCAAACATATTTGAATAATCCAAAAAGATAAGAGAATAGAAAAGTATTACTGGAAATATTTTCTTTTTCAGAGAAATCTATGTGCGCTTCTGCTTGTGGGCTCCACCACACTGGCATTGTTTTGGATTAAAATATCCTTTTGAGGTTCCTATGAAAATAGAAGTTTGAATTTCACCGCAGAGGCTTGGCCTGCCAAGGTTATGAATTCTCCGTGGAAATACATCACATTTCCTTCTCCTCCAGTGCCTACTTTGAGACAGGAAAGACTTTTAGCGTTTCATTCCTCACAGCGGGATTCATTTCTACATCACGCCGTACACTGAATCCGGGGCTTTTGAATTTCCTATGAAATTCTCCACATTGACTCTATCTAAGATTGTCTCTTATCTACAAATCCTAAATGAGAAGCATAGATTCTGTGACTGCAGCTTTAGCAGAAACTTTCAGTGGCAAAGTCATCTCTGGTATCAACTATCTCAGAAAACCGTCTGCTTTCACTTCTTCTTTGGTTCTGAATTTCATGTCATTTCAGGGATGCATTATCATTACTTTCTTAATTATTCAGAATATTACCTTTTGGTTTAAAGAGACTTCCAGTTTTCCTACCACACAGGACAATCAAAAAATAAACAGCAACCCCGGCCGGTGTGGTTCAGTGGTTGAGCGTCAACCTAAGAACCAGGAGACCACAGTTCAATTTCTCATCAGAGCACATGCTCAAATTGCAGTTAAGGCTCCAATCCCCAGTGGGAAGCATGCAGGAGGCAGCCAATCAATGAATCTTTCTCATCATTGATGTTTCTACCTCTCCGCCATTCTCCCTTCCTCTCTGAAATCAATAAAAATATAAAGGGCAATGCATTTTCTCTGACATGTTAGCCAATGTAGCTATTTACCTGTAGCACACATGTACATTTTTGGTTTTATCATTAAGGTGCCCCAAATAATTATATTCTTCTTAAATGGCATGATTCTTCACTAGTACTCTTGAAATAGAAAATATTATTTTTAAATGATATAAAATTTAAATCTTACATTTCCAATTTTCTGATAAATATATTGTGGGAATAAGGAGAGTAAGTGTAAAGTAATGCCAAATAATCTATTTCCCAAGATTTCCAAAATGTATAATGATGGCAGTGCATGTTTCTCCTCTAAAAGGGAGAAATACAACATTAATTAGGAAAAAACCTCTGAGATACCAAGAGCTAGTAGAGAAAGGCCCAGTTTGCTTAGCAATAATACTGAGATTTTATTAAAAATGTTGATGCTGAGGTTGTTTTCAATCACTTTAGCCTTTTCATATACCTACACTATACAATTTAATTCCTCAATTATCCCATTTTCCATGACAGAAGTAAAAGATGTTTACTGAGATTGTGTAGCAATCACAATGCAAGATCAGAAGCCACATCAACCTTTTACGTAAGGACAGGGTAGGTGTTCTTTGGTCTTTGATTATCATTTGTAGTATCTCATGCCCTCTTTCCAATAGAAAAGACAATCATGTAACACTTTTCTTTCTTTCCTACTAGATGAGTGGGTTGTTTTTATCTGCTATCTCAAGGTATTTATACTTATGCTTTAAATCTGCCTCTCGTATATGGTCTAACCACTATAATTAATAGTGAGACATTTTAAGTAGATTATCCTAATTATTTGTGAATAACAAAAATGAAACTGTATAAGAATTTTTAAAGAACAAAAATGTACAATGCGTTTGTAAAGAGTGGTTTGCAACCAAGTAAGCAACAAATTATTGAGGGCACAAAATCAAATAGTTATTTCTTTTATTTAAAAAAAAAATTATTGATTTCAGAGAGGAAGAGAGAAGGAGCAAGAAATAGAAATACAAATGATGAGAGAGACTCACTGATTGGCTGCCTCATGCATGCCCCACGCTGGGGATTAAGTCTCCAACCCAGGCATGTGCCCTGACTGGAAATCAAACTGTGAGCTCCTGGTTCATAGGTCAACACTCAACCATTGAGCCACACCTGCTGGGCAATAGTTATTTCTTATGAACAAAATTAGTAATAGTAGTATATGAATAATTGCATAAATCTCAATACCTTGATATTCATATTTATAAAATACTTTAATAAATTATAAAGCATCTATTTTGTCTCTTTTCCTATGAATTTCATTCAGTGTTATTCCCACACTTAGTTTGAATCACAGAATTAATGAGTTTGGGAAGATAAAATGGCTGTTGAAGGAAAATCCTAGACATGACAAACAACTGTAGGGCAGGAGACCCTTATTTCACTACCCTGCCTTGTGGCCATTGACACATTTAGTTACTTACCCTTGGCTCAGCTTCCTCACACAGTAAAGATATGGGACTGTGGAAACCCCTTTCACGTCCCGCATGGTTCAGGTTGGTGTCCAGGAGGAGGCCGCAAGCAGATGAAAAGAGACTAGAAAAGTATTAATTTAGGAATATTGGGGGCCTTCCTCTAGAGAGAAGACTCCCTTGCTCTGGCCTTGCTCTCCCTTTTATTGAGTCTTTGGGACACACCCAAAGCCTTTAGGCAGGAAATTTCAATAACAAAAACACAAAAGACAAACAGAGGTGGAGGCGGCTTCAGCTAACAATGTCTCAACTAAACAATGAGTAGTTAGAGAAATTAAGGTTGTTGACTAGCCTTCCTGGCTTCCTGTCCACATCTTTCTATCAGTGAAACAATGTTCAGGCTTCCAGCATGGAACTATTGTCAGATGAACACTTCACAAGGCAGCTTGCTCCCAGGAAGTCTTGCATCAAGCTTCTGTTATGGGGAAAATCTACAATACGCAGTCCAATGGCTACTTGATCTTCACTGGATGACATTGGCTTTCTCAACAATACATAGAAAAATGGCAACTCCCTCACAGGTCTGCGGTGAGAGCTATGTAAAGTGGCCTTTGCACAGCTTCTAACACTGTTCTCCATGTACGTATCCAATAAATATGAGTGCTTCTTTCCTCTATATTTTTCCCTCCTCTAAACCCAAACTCTGTCTTTAATGACAAGACAACTGAGTACTAATAGAACCCTTTGAGTTACTCAGAACCAGGGGCTGGTAGCAGTGACTTGCACCTGCTTTGTGGGCTACTCCCTCTTGTGAAGACACACGTTGTTAAGCACCATTTGATGGAAATCACACACCATCTTGAGTGTGTTTCTAGTGTTCAAGTATTGCTACATTTTTAATGGACTCTTCTGAGTCTCCATTATTCCAGCGCAACATGCTTTACTAGTTTGTATGAAGTCTTTGGAAGCAAATAGGTTTCATTTTCTTTTGTGATTATAAAGAAGGCTGCAAAAAGAGAGGCATTTTTATTTTCTTTCCTGTTTTCCTAAGGTAGCTTATCTTGTTTTTACCTTTTAACTTAAAGATGCAGATTACTAGAAATCATGCTGTAAATAAATTTTTTTGGCCCAAAGATTTAAATAATATTAAAATTAAAAAATGATATGGTATCGTTAAATGTTGGCATGTTAACATTTTTTG
Organism: Lasiurus borealis; assembly: GCA_004026805.1. Taxonomy (NCBI): domain Eukaryota; kingdom Metazoa; phylum Chordata; class Mammalia; order Chiroptera; family Vespertilionidae; genus Lasiurus; species Lasiurus borealis. Next base: position 11,136 of record PVJN01001545.1, read on the forward strand.
CAGCAGTTTTGAATGTCATGCTCTTACGTTTTAGGACCAGTTTATTTTTAATTCCCCAGAGGAGTCTATCTCCAGACATATCTAAGTCTATAATAAAATCCAATAAGAAAATCAATTTTAATAGGTAAGAACTTGATTTATAGGCAACTGTTCAGAAACATATATTCAGCAAAAGAAGATGTGCCTGGATGTTTGAATATGTAAGAACTTCTCCAAAGAGCAGAAAGAAATACATATTTTTTTATATCCTGTCATCTAATTCTCTTTCAAAAATATACTGAGAACATAAAAGAAGTTATTTGAAGTTTAGAGATAAGAAATTGGATAAATGCTTATACACACTAAGCAAGGTAAAGAACTGAATTGGTTTATTAAATACTTCAAATCAGAAAAGCACTACTTGGTCTGGTTTGTATGATTAATAAAAATTAATTTTGGCCGGTACTGTCTGGCTGTGCAGTGCATTCGCCAATCCCAAACGTGAGGGTATGCGATAGTGAAGTATGCGTGAGAGAGAAGGGCTGATGGAGCCCACACTGCTTGCTGGAAAAGAGGTCTCAGGCCTCTTCCTAAAATACTTTGCCTTTTTCTCTGTGACCTTCCGGGGCTAACAAAGCTTCTTATCACAGGGGTGGGTGCGTGAGGCAAAGGGAAGCGAGGAGAAGACAGGTGCCAGAGAGGTCATCTCTGTGTTACGTGGTCTTTGATGCTGAATTTCTCTTTTTCAGGACCGCTGCAGTTCAGTTTCTAGTTTTAGATCTATTTCCCAATAGTTATTATGTATGTATTTTGAGATCTCTTTCCTTAAGTTAGTTTCATTTAGCTTATTGGAATTGAAAAATTTTAAATGCTTAACTAAGTCAGAGTATCAGTGCTTCAGGCCACAAGTGTCCAGTAAGCTTCATGGAGAACTGGGGGGACAGTTTATTGCCCTCGGAATGAAAATGGGGCTGCGGGTGCTGTCTATAATTAGCCTTCTGGTTGACAGTTCCATTAACATTTACCCAGAGTCCCTTGGTCTTCCCAATAGAAATAAGATCTAAAGTCCACACTTTACACTGACCCATCTTGGTCTGGCGTTTATCACAGGTGTAGCCAACTATGAACAAAGAGTATAAAAATTGCTCTCAAAATAAAAATTGCATAATTGTATGAGGGAGGTATTAGCGAGGAACAGTTTCAAAGATAAACATTTTACTTAACATCATATTCTCCGGGTCCATCCAACTGTTGCAAAGGGTAAGATTCCCTCCTCTTTTATTGCCGGGTAGTATTCCGCTGCATAAATATACCACAGCTTTTTCACCTGTTCATCTACTGATGGCCCCTTGGCCTGCTTTTAAACCTTGGTGTTATAGTAATAATAATAAGGATAGAATACAAATATAAAATAAGACATTGGGTATGACATATTAGAGAGTGGAATGAAGTGTGAACGCCCTTAAAAGAGATGTGCATGTAAGAGACAGATAAAGAAGTTTGTACCCCACATATAAGACCAGCTAGCAGAACACCTGGGACCCGCTGATAAGACACACTGAAGACACACTGAAGACGTCTGCTTGAGCACATAAAAGGGAGCAAACTCCGAAGGAGATTAGAGCCACTTGTCTGCTCCTCCACAGACGGCCGCTCTCCGCTCCCCTCCTGCATCCTGCCTGAGCTCCGAGCTCTGCCGTGGACCCTGGGTCCGAACCGTGAGCCACAAGCCGCGGCCTCTACAAGACACCGAGCTGCAGCTGCAACGTCCAACGTCCAGTGTGTGTGTGTCAGCATGGATCTCCGGTGGCCTGCCGAGGTCTGGACACCACCAGGACTCTGGTCAATACACCGTGTGTGACTCGTGCATTGCCTGTCTGTCTCCTGTGTCATTTATGCTCGGCCAATATTTAATAAGTGCCTTGGGTCATCCGTATAAGTCCACTCTATTGGCAGAGGATACTCTTGGCCACCTGTGCTTGCGTCCTTAGATAAATTCTGGGACACTTGGCTATTCTAAACAATGCTGCCATGAACGTAGGGCGCATATGTTCTTTTGAATTAGTGTTTCAGGTTCCTTCAGAAAAATTCCCAGAAGTAGAATCACTGCATCATAAAGCAGTGCACAGATGATGTGTTATGGAATATACAGGCACCTGAAACCTGTTTGTTTTTGTTAACCATTGTCACCCAAATAAATTCACTAAAAAGTAAATATATGCACTTTAATACAGTGGTACCTCGAGATATGAGTTTAATTCGTTCCATAACCTTGAGGCGTGGGAAACTATGAGACGCTCAAGTCGCGGTAAACTGGTGGGTCGTGTACAGCCATCCGATCTGCACGATGACTCCTATCTCAACTGTTGCTCGTATTTCAAAGCAAAAATCGCTCGCTCAATGGCTCATATCTCAAAAATCTCGTATGTTAGGGCACTCATATCTCAAGTTACCACTTATAAGCCCAGAGTAGTTGTATTATTGGCAAGAGAAACCTCCATGCTTTCTAGCCATCTTGTATACCCTTATAACAAACGGGTATAGCATAAAGACCTTTAAATTTGTTATATTTTTTCTGCCACAAAGAATTTTCAAATAGATGATAGCATAATAGGCTTCTTCTCCCCACATAGGTTCAGCCCGAAATATCATATCCTCCTTTAAGTCATGCAGGGCTGCCTGCCTCTCACCGCTTCTGGTCACTCTAGGTCTCATTGCATTTACTTCCCAGAACTCAGCACCGTTCATACTGATGGGGATCATTTGTTATAAAACATGCTACTTGCCTTTCTCTCTCACCAGCTGTGTGTGTGAGCAAAAAGCTCTTTCTTGCTCATCACTGAAGTCCTAGCATTGAAAACAGCACATCCCATGTAAAAATACTTCCATACACATTTCGAATGGTGTACAAAGTGGAGTATATCCAGATATTCCCAAGTGTTTCCCAGGCACACTGCCCCTGGAAGTTATAAAGACGGGATGCGCAAAAGGTGAGTGATGAACTCATAATCCAAGTCACAATTCAGTTTAATCAAGTAAAGGTGTCGAAGAGCCTTAGAGTGAAAACAAATCTCTGTTACAACTATTTTTTTAATATATTTTATTGATTTTTCTCAGAGAGGAAGAGAAAGGGATAGAAAGCCAGAAACATCGATGAGAGAGAGACATCAATCAGCCGCCTCCTGCACGCCTCCTACTGAGGATGTGCCCGCAACCAATGTACATGCCCTTGACCAGAATTGAACCTGGGACCTTTCAGTCCCCAGCCCGACGCTCTATCCACTGAGCCAAACCGGTCTCGGCTGTTACAACTATTTTTAGTCAGCAGTCCTCACGCTTATTTTCTGACAGGACCCTGTGGACTGACATATTTCTGCAGAATTAGGGTTCACAGAACATGCTTTGTTCCTTGCTAAGCCAAGGTGACCTTGGTAGGCCTGTTTCTGGACACCTAGAGGAGGTTAACTAATACAAAGGAAAGACCAGCGAGCTGTTTAATTCACCTACGACGTCATGTAGTAAAGTTTTTAATTGAATTCAATCTTTCTCCTGATTTGTCTGAAGCAATATATTCTGGGCTGCATGTGTGGTCTCAGGAATGGAATTTAGTAGGATTACTGGCATAGCAGAATCCGGACAACTTGAAATCCGTCAACCCCAAATCTCTATTAATTATCAGGTTACAAAATTTACTATGCACACCCATGAATCGCTCTACAAGCTATCACTTATGAATTTGAAAATTGTACAGATTAAGCATTACTGTATTAGAATAATATTCTATTTATTTGAATGGAGGCAATGAATATATAAAACGTTTAAAGCAGAATATTTGAATAATCCGATGAATCTATTTTGTAACAGTTCTACTGTTGTAGTAAAACAAATACAGTATGCAGAGAAGGAGCTGGAAAAGATGTTGCTGCCATTATATGTAGGGTGGTATACTTATATAAGAATAGGAACAATCGCCGGAACCGGTTTGGCTCAGTGGATAGAGCGTCAGCGTATGGACTGAAAGGTCCCAGGTTCGATTCCGGTCAAGGGCATGTACCTTGGTTGCGGGCACATCTCCAGTAGGGGGCGTGCAGGAGGCAGCTGATTGATGTCTCTCTTTCTCGTCGATGTTTCTGACTTTCTATCCCTCTCCCTTCCTCTCTGTAAAAAATCAATAAAATATATTTAAAAAAAAAAGAATAGGAACAATGAAAAATTAGTTTGTGTAGGTTATATTATAGCAGATGTGTGGCAAAGAAGCACTTTATAAGCATTATTTCATTTATCTCCATCATTTCATAACATGGGTATAATTAGTATCCCCAATTTATTAATAATCCTATATGATAAAGATGTAATATGCAAATGGTCATTATGCCATGAAGCATAACAACCGATCACCTAACAACCAGATCATGGATCAGCAGGAGGGTGGGGCAGCGAGCTATAAGTGTGCAGCAGGGAGTTCAGGACAGTGCAAGGCAGCAAGCTATGGGAGGGGTGAGAGGGTGGAGGGAGCTACAGGAGGAGGGGGCAGCAGTAGGAGAGCTACAGGAGGGCGACAGCAAGCTACTGGTGAGCTACTGATGCATGGATTCATGTGCAGAGCCACTAGTAAAAGCATAATACAGTGGTACCTCGAGATACGAGTGCCCTAACATACGAGATTTTTTTGAGATACGAGCCCTCGAGCAAGCAATTTTTGCTTTGAAATACGAGCAACATTTGAGATAGGAGTAATAGCGCGGATCGGCCGGCTGCACATGAGCCACCAGTTTACCACAACTCGAGCATCTCATGGTTTCCCACGCCTCAAGGTTACAGAACGAATTAAACTCATATCTCGAGGTACCACTGTATGCTAATTAGACTGGACATCCTTCTGGATGACCTTCTGGACAAAGCCAGGGCTGCTAAGGCCGAGACAGCCACCATAGCGGCGGGAGCCGAGCCCCTTGCATGAATTGTGTGCACCGGGCCTCTAGTTTATTAATAAAGAAGCTGAGACTCAAAGAACTTAAATAACCACTAGACTTCATTTTGACATAACGTACTACGGGCAACGCACAATCATGCTTTTTTCCAATTCTAAAGCTCGGAGCCCAAGACACTTGCATTCCCTAGCTGTCCATCATCGTAAGAATAGTTTTCCACCAGTCAAAACAAGGATGGTTTCTCCTGAAAGGCACCAAAATCTGTCTTCATGCACATGAGTTTAGTGGACAGACAGGAAATAAAGCTGCTTGTAAAGAATCAAAAAGCATTAGACTGAGAGCAAAAAATAGTTTCCAAATAAAGGCGAACCTTGAAAGATCTGAAGGGAGAAAAAGAGAGAGAGAAGAGGCCATGTAAAAAAAAAATCAAAGCAATTGGGTCACAAGGCAGAATATGCTCCTTCAAATATCCCAAGTTATTGTGAGATAAAGCACTTTAAAAATACAATAGCAGGTCTAAGAGGGGCATTTCCCCCCTGGAAACAGAAGAGTCTCAAGTGAAAGATGCCCTCCCCATGACAAGAGGAAAGAAACCTTCTAATGCCCGAGAGAGTAGAGAATTCTGTGCAAATACCTTGTTAAAATAATAGTTATCCTTTAGTCTCCACATATATTCCCCACAATGGGCTCTCTTTGTTCAATGTACTATAAAATCATGTAGGTTTTGCTACTCTTGGGGGTCTTGCTTTCCTTATGAAGGCTCTCTGTAATGTCAAACATATATTAGACACGTGTATGCTTTCTTTCTTTCAATATTTCTTATGTTAATCTCAAATAGACGGTCCAACCTATCAGGGAAGGCAGGGGTTGAGGGGGTAAGGGATCAATCACAGGAGACTTGTATGCACACATATGAGCATAACCAATGGAGCAGACGGGGAAGGGGGAAGGAAGTGAGGGCATGTGCAGGGAGTTGGGAGCAGCCAGAGAGAGATCAATGGAGGGAAAAGGCAATTTATGTATCACATCCTATGTCAGTGGTCAGCAAACAGTGGGTCGCAAGCCACATGCACTCTTTGGCCCCTTGAATGTGGCTCTTCCACAAAATACTCTGCAGGCAAACACATACAGTGCGATTGAAACTTCGTGGCCCATGCACAGAAGTCAGTTTTCTGCCTGAGCAAGTCTATTTTGAAGAAGTGGCGTTAAAACAACGGTTCTCGATCTGTGGGTTGCGACCCCATTGGGGGTCGAACGACCCTTTCACAGGGGTGGCCTAAGACCATCGGAAAATGCAGATATTTACATCACGATGCATAACAGTAGCAACATTTCATGATTGGGGGGCACCACCACATGAGGAACTGTATGCAAGGGTCGCGGCCTTAGGAAGGTTGAGAACCACTGCGTTAGAAGAAGTAGGGTATAGGTCAGTCGGGCCATGGGAGACGCAGCGTGGGGGAGGCGGGCAGTTCATGCCTGAGTTGAATGAGCCAGGCAGCCGGCAGCCTCACGGTGCAGTGGTTAGTGCCAGGCAGCCAGCAGCCTCATGTGCAGTGGTTAGTGGTAGTCGCGTTCGCAAATCGCACACAGGTGACAAAAGTACCTACTGGAAGCATAAAGTTACCTGTGTTTTTCCAACCAGCTGCAAATCCCACGGGTATTTTTGTCATCAGTTTAAGACTTGAAATTATTTTGTGTTGGTGGCTTTATTATTATGAAATGAAACTTTTTTTAGGTGCCCTGTTTGCATGGCTACAACGAAGCAGCAAAGAGAAAGGGAAGACAAAAACCGAGAATTTAAAGTTGAATGGACTGAGACTTTCACGTTTATTCAAAACGTAAATGGCCTTCCGACCTGTCTTATTAGTCAGGAAAAATTGGCGCATAACAAGAAATGAAATTTGAAGAGACACTTTACAACTAAACACATGTTATTTAGAACTAAATATCTTGCCTTTGAGGCAGGGAAGAAAGCAGTTAAAGAACTTTAGAAGAGTCAAGAAAAATCAAGTTCTGTATGCAATCTTCCAACAATGTTAATATTGCAAGTTTTGTAGTTAGTCAAGAGATTGCTAAGAGAGGAAAACCACATACAGACTGTGAATACATAAAAAGTTGTTTTATAAAGGCATCCGAAGAGCTATTTCAGGATTTTAAGAACAAAGTTGATATTCTAAAAAAAAAAAAAAAAATCAAAGAGTTACCATTGTCTGCTAAAACAGTGAAAGTGTGACATAAATACAGCACACGTTTCACTTTTTGTACGATTTATTTCATTTACAGGTCCTAAAGAATAACTTTTAGGATTATTGCCACTCAAAGGTCAAACATGTCGAGAGGATATAGCAAATGCTGTAATTGAGTGCATTAAAAAACATCATATTCCACTCGATAAAATTGTCTCAATTTCAACAGACAAAGAGAAAGGTATGACCCATGTAAGAAACAGGTTTGTTGATATTTTGAAAGAAAAAAAATTAATCACGAGATATGTACCTACCATTGCATCATTCATCAAGAAGCACTTGGTGTGCAGACATTTTCCAGAAGAAATTTGCCAAGTTATGGAATTGGTGATTAACATTATCAGCTCCATTACAGCTAAAGCTCTTAATCCTGGCCAATTTAGAGAATTTTTAGTTGAAATGGGAGTGAATATGCACATCTGCTGCTGCATAACAAGGTACATTGGTTATCAAGAGGAAACGTTTTGAAATGTTTCTCTTCGTTATTAACATAAATTAAAGCATTTCTCCTTGAGAACTAATGAATGATCAGTGGATCCAAAAATTTTATTTCAAGGTAGATGTTATGTCTTATCTAAATCAGCTTAATCGTAAACTACAGGGGAAAGGAAACACAATTTTTTCAATGTTAGAAGAAGTTATTTCATTCAAAAACAAGCTATCTCTTTTTGCTCAAGATTTTGAAATAAAAACTTTGATTCACTTTCCATGCCTATTGAAACATTGCCAAGAAAATAATTCTGATATTGACATTTGCTATTTCAAAACAACACTTGTAATATGAGGGAAGCGTTTCTCAACAGGTTTCAGGAATTCAGAAACAGTAAAGTGACATTAGCCTTTGTTAAAAACCTCTTAATGCTACTGTAACAGAATTAAAATTTTCTCCCTTTAATGCTGACATTGGCAACTTTGAAATGCAATTGCTGGATTTAAAAACAAAGAATGTTAAGCTCGAAATTTGAACATCTTTGTGCTGATAAGTATTAGAGAAAAACAAATGTGAACTTAGTTCACAGCACAAGTGGTCTGCTTTGAAAGACCTGGAGAAGGAAGATATGTTGATGTTTAACACCTGAATAGTATCCCTGACTCATATAAATCAACTGAAAAAACTAGCGTTTGCTGTTCTTTCCTTATTCGGGTCTACATATTTATGCGAACAATCATTTTCAAGCACGAACCTTATCAAGAGTAAACTGAGAAGCCCTCTCATTGATGAGAACCTGGAATTGTGCCTAAAATTAAAAACAATCTACAAACCTGACTCATCCCAACTTTCCAAGGAGATGCCAGGCCGTCGTTCACATTAGTGTTTGTCAGTCATTGTCATGATTTAACTTTATGGATATTGTAAGGTAAATGTAAGGAATTTAATTTTGTCAATAAATAATATCATTTTTAAGTATGATATCAAGTTTTATTCAACGCACCTACAGTTTAAGACTTAAAACTTTAAGTAAAGTTTATTAAGTTAATTTTAGGGAAAGTTGTGGAGTGAAAGAAGATGCAGTGTGGAGGATAAAGGGACATTGAGATGGTTTGGACATATAGAGAGGATGAACGAAAGGAGATAGACAAAACAAATATGCAAGAGGAGTGTGGAAGGGAGAGTTGGGAGGGGTCGACCTCAGCAAAGGTACCTCAATCAGACTGAGGACGGTTTAGCAAAATTCAGTTTAGGAGTGCCCTAATTAAGTTAATAATAATGTACCTACCTATATGGTTTAAGTTGAAAACATTTGGCTCTCAAAGAAATGTCAATCTTTGTACTGATGATATTTTGCTCTATTGACTTAATGAGTTTGCCGACCACTGCCCTATATAATAGAGAGGAATATGTTAATTATCCATTCTGCCCTAAGGAGTAATGACCTACTGGATCAGGGATCTGCAGGAGGGTGAGGCAATGAACTACAAGTGGGTGGTGGAGAGCTACAGGGCAAGACAGCAAGCAGTGGGAGGCAGAGAGATTACAGGAGGGGGCAGGGCAGCAGGCTATGGATTTGTGCCCAGGAGCTATAGGAGGGCAGCAGCATGGATTCTTGCCCAGGGCTACTAGTTACACAATAAAGAACTTGAGTTAAAAAATATATGTGTTACTGTAATTCTCAGGCCCAGCTATAGACCCTAAAAGGCTAGAGGAAAAGTTTTGTCTCCCCTACATAATTTTTTCTCAGTCAATAAAATCAAAACTTGATACTTTTCCAAAACACTCTGAGAGATAAGCATAACATGTCTGAATAGTGATCTCAAAAATATATTAACCTGACAACAAAGCACATCACTAGGAAAAAAAAAATTTCTGCTGAAAGCCCCAACTGCCAAATATAGACCTGAATAAATTAATAGCTGCATAAGGCTGATAGACAAGAATGAGGAATTGTGGTCTTATACTTTTCCTTCAGGCCTATAATTTTTCAGCTACCTGTTCACTGAAAGGCTGCAGGGATGTTCTTGAAGCAGTCCAAAAATTGGTCTTAGTTTCATTTAATTCAGAAACAAGCCTGTGTCTCCCAAAGGACCTTTGAGGGTAAATTTTCATGTTTCCTGCTGACTGTTTTTAAGCGACAATATTTCTGAAGACAATAAAATAAAAGCAAATACTAGCTTCATATGATTAAAAAGGAACTAACATAGATCATCAGAATAGTAACATAAATTAGAAAAAAAATAGAAATTTTTTTCTAAATAATATTTTTTGTGGTTTTGTCTGCGTACTGGTTGGAGAAATACTGTATTCTTCCTCAGTCTTAAGGACCAGGCCCTGAGAATAGCACAACTGGAGGACGCAGGAGCAGGAAAGCTCGCACTGCATATTAAGTGATGAATGAACCTTGGATTAGTTTTAACTGATTTGCTGTGGAGCTTTTGTCAGCCCCGAAGTTGCCCACGATGTTTTATGGTGAAATTAAACAATCCCCGGACTCTGCAGAAAGCTTGTATAACATTTGAGACAGTATCAAAGATTAAAAATGCCCAAATATTATATATGCTGATAGAGTCAGTCATTCAGAAAACTAATTGTACATATTGACTACATTAAAGAAACAGCAATCCATTTGGGTTCAGTGGAGGCAGAGCAAGGAAAGTTATTTATGACACACATCATGAGCCATTTAGAAAGGTGTCTTAGTTAAGAAGAAAAGTTATAAATTCTTCAGAGAAAAATATCACCAGCCGCAAACTTGGCTGCTCAGACAACAAAAGGTCCTGCCATTCACGCTCTCAGGTGTTTCTGAAACACACAGAATTATGAATTCAGTGTGATTCAGCTGTTGCCTTGAGGTCAAAAGGGATATAAACTGTCTACATGTTTCATCTAATAAATGTCTTTTTGTATTAATAAGTAATCCATAATTACTTCAGACAAATTGAAAAGTATATAATAAAGGAAGTAAAACTATTCCTTACTACCACTTTTTAAAGAATGTCCCTGTAAATACCAGTAGATTTTATTTCAATGTATTTTTATCTCAGAACACACAAAGACATACATATATAAATATGTGCATAATTGCATTTTCCATTTCTCCTGTTAACATTTTTTCTTTTATAAAATAGTCTTTCAAATTTGATTTTCATATTTCCTGCTATGTCATTTTTGGTTATAACAAAATGTATTCCCTTTCCCCCTAATAACCAGTGTTTTAATTTTTACCTAGTTTCATTACTATACATAATAATATGTACATATTTTAAAATTAAAGTGACAGTACTGAGCCTCATAATGGAACAGACATAAGCTTTGATGTCAGACTGACTTCATTCTTTTTCTAACTTTATCTTCTCTATGTGTAACTGCACAAGTTCTTCAAATTTCTACACTTTAGTTTCTTCATGTAAAGCACATGGATAATGACAATGCATTGGGTATGGAAAGCTAGACTATGATATTGAAAGGGGGTAACAATGGTGTGAGCAGCATGGGACATGGAGTGTGATGCTGGAGTGTGGGCAGGGGCAGAGGGGGATCTGAAGATGTCACTGAAACAGGAATTTTTAGGGTGAAAAAGACAGGC
>PVJN01001545.1:22416-83727 GCA_004026805.1 Lasiurus borealis
ATTTCCATAGAATGAGGGAGCTGGGAACAGCAACAGGTCTATGTTTGCATAATAAAGGGAAGGAAGCCCTTCAGCCGATAAGGGTGGGAGAGATAACCCCACAGGTCCCTTGTGAGGTTTGACCTTTGCTCTCAGGAGTTGCTATGGTAACAAGTCTAAAGGCCTGCTATTAGACTGCTTCCTGACCCCACATCCCGTATCTGCGTAAGCAGACCCTGGCCCCTACCTGGCCTATCAGGATGGGCCAACTTAGTAATTCAAACAGCTCTCCACCCCCCCCACCCCCAGTATAAAATGGTCATGTAACAAAGGCTCGAGGCTCTCAGCCTCTGCTCTGCTTTCAGAGTATGTTGTGAGCCCCAGCATGCTGGTCTGAATAAACCCCTTTGTTTTTGCATGAGATCGTCTCTTGGTGCTCTGTAAGTGCGGCTTGCGTTCCGGGCTTAACAATATGACAGAATTAAACACTGATGTTTATTTCGGGCAAAATTTGATTCAACTATCTTTTGTTGGACCACTCTCTGGGATGGCTCTCCTCTAAGTCAGCAATTTTCAACTGGTATGTTGTAATAATTTTTAAAACATGCAATATCTGACTATTATTTAGTCAGGGGCACTGACAATTTTTTTCTTAGACTGTCAAGTAAATGATAATAATAAAAACAATAGCCAACATAATAGTTGTCCAGTGTGAAATCAAAATTAAAACTATATTTTGTTCGTTGGGCAAAAAATATATATATTTCTTGATATGCCGCAGAATTTTAGTCATTAGTTTACATGTGCCATGAAAAGGAAAAGGTTGAAAATCTAAGTGATGCATTCATAAATCCTCCTTTTTTCCTTCATGTGGCTATGCTGATCTGGAGTCCTTTGCTTTCAGCATCCATGGGTGGAGGAAGGAGGGCATAGAAGGTTGCAGAAGATATTTTTTTTAATGACCAGTTAAAAAGTAAAATACATCATCCCCTGGCTACCTTCCATTGGCCAAAACACAGTTACCTTGTTCTATATAATTGCATAGAAGGCTTTCAAATGCAGAGTTGCTATGTGTCCAGAAGGAAATCAGAAGTACCTCTTCCATAAATGCTTTACAGATGCATTGGGAGGGATCAGTGAGGAAACATTTGGCACTCTGACAAATAAATAAATGGCATTACCACAGTGAGGAGCACAGCTTAGCTTTTAATGTCTAGAGTGAGGAGTCGATTGGCTGTTGGTGCATATAACCTAAAGCTGGAAGGTTCTGGAGTTGAGTCTTGGGTGGTTGTAAAGCCTAAAAGTCAATATACAGACATGAGGGTTACTGAAGGATAATGACAAAACACTGAACTAGAAGTCAGTAAGGAAGTTTGAAGGCTTTATTTTAACTTATTTTATTACTGAATCTTTAAAAATATGTTTCCAATTGTAAAAGCACCAGAATATCTCATTTTTATGTTATTTCCATTTTTTGTAAATGGCATTTTAATATTTATAAACTGCTCTATTGAATGAGGATATTTTCAAATTTTAAAACTAAATAGTGCTAGGGTGAACCTCTTTTCTCCACTACAATTACTTTTCCTAACTAGGATTCCTTTCTTGGAAATGATTAACATTGAGAAATTTCTGGGTATACCCATATAGCTGTTCACTCTTTCATTCATTGATTTTTTTTCCCAGAAAATGATGGTGCTTTCTTAAATACCCAGGTGTTGAGGAAATGGGATATTGAACATAGTAAAACTTTACTTTTTGTCAGTGGAATTCGCAGCTTACTTAAAATTTTTATAATTATTGAGTATTGACTACATGTGAATTACTATGCCAGTCCCTGAGTCCTCAAAGAAATAAAAGGAACTCTGTTTACTTTTGAAAAAGTATAATAAAAGAGAAAAATCCTTTCAAAATAAAATCAGTGTGGCTTTTCCTATCAATCTTTTGGCCATCAGCTGTGTGAACTTGGGTAACTTATTTAATCATTCTGGTATTCTTCTTTCTCATTTTTAAGTTGTAAATAATTCAGTCCTTCTGGGATTAAATTAATAATTTACACAGCAATAGTAGTAGTTAAATACTATTTGTAGAGTTCTCATATTACTGGTATATTCAGGATCAGTGAATGAAAATTTAATAATACTTATTATTATCATCAAGAACCTACATGCTGACACGAATCAGGCACAAAGTAACAGCAGCAACAGGTAGCTTATGGCTGGGTGCTATCAAAGTAGGAGGTGCGCTACAGAGAAAGGGTTGATGTACCTGCGGATGGCTTCATGCTGGGTGTAGGCTTAGAAGGGCATCACAATAATGAAAAAAAGAACAGGAGCAGAAGTTCAAAGATCTGTTGACACACTAACCTACGGAAAACTTAGAATGAACTCAGATAGGGAAGTGAACCCAACGATGGTGACTAGTGGATATTACATCAGAGTAAGAGGGTGGGTATTTGGAGTTGTTTGCTGGCATTCAGGACCCTTTCATAGAAATTGAGCTACAGCACTATGATCACTGGGATTGTTCTTCCAAAGGTAATGCTCTTGATGTATCCAATATTCTTTTGGACAAGTCTCATGGAATAGAGGTATCAAGGTAATAATAGCAAGGGGGTAAATAGTCATGCACCTCCATTGCAGTCACTATTTATGTGTTAGAGTCCCTTTGGGAGTCTCGTTTCAAAGGTGGGTAGTATGTAACAAAAAGAGTTTGGCCAGTCTACAGGATACACAGAAAAACTAATGTACGGTGGCCAAATTATTTAATTGTTTGTGCCCTCAAGATCTTCACAAGTTAAACAAGCCAAGTACATTTATCTTCACTTTCACTCTATGTACTCATATCATATTCTGACTATAATACCAAATTTTCAGAATCATCGTCAAGATGAAGCATGAATGTGTTCAATATGCTATCTAGACTCTCAATAAAGTGTAAATGCCTAGAAGACAGATTCGGGTCTTGAGGGACCTCTGTCTCTTGCTGAGTCAAGCACCTCATGCTGATCAGACCCTAATGTGCAGAGGACTTGGATTCAGGGAAGGAAATCATTCCAACACAGATATAACCTCATCATCTCATTTTCTTCACTCCACTCTCTGACCACTTATCACAGTTCTGCATGAACCGAGAAAGATAACAATATTGAAAAACACGAAGAACTATAATAGGTTAGTCCAATGTCAGATATTTTTAAAAAATTACAACAAGGCCGAGGTCTCTGTTAGTTCTTATGTTCAAAGCTGTTCACATTCTTTACAAACATAACAGTAAAAATGGAGAAGTGAATAACATCCTTTTCTTCTTTTTTTTAATGGGTTGGGCCATTAATGATCTGATCTCACTAAATCATCCGGACACTGGACAAAACGAGGCGAGAGGGCTCTATCTAAAAATCTTGACAGTTATCGAAGAAAAGGACAGAAAGCAAATTGTCATTTACCTTATTAAGTCACTTTCCATCACTTGCATCTCTATCGAATGGCACTGCTCTCTCACTGAATGCGGCTCCTGCTAAGTGGCACAGTGAGTAATTCTTTTTGAATGTTTGTTCCAAGCTATTTCTTTATGTCCATGTCTTTGTCAGAGTTTTTTTTTTTTTTTTTAATTTTCCTTTTTAAAACTAGGCGAGGGTGATCATCCTGCATTTGACAGACTGTAGTCAGGTGAGGAATTTCAAATGAATATTCTGACAGGAGTTCAGCCCGTGAAGGGCCGAGCCTGGAAAACTGGTGACATAACCCCGCAGGGTGTGAATGAAAGCGATCTTGTACCACTGGGCCAGCAGATGCCGCCTAATCCATTACAAGGACTTTTGGTCTGACCTCTGTGTAAAGAAGTTTACCTTTGTGTCATCACCGTCCTTTAATCCACGGGATGCTTAGATGCACGTGGGGTGTATAATTTAGCACAGGTCCCCGGAGAAAATTGAGTTTAAAAAAAAAAGAAGGATTCTGAGAACGGACGCCAAATTTAAACCTTTGGGAATTAAAAAAAATATATATTTGTATTACATTTTCTTGATTAAAGCATGATTCTATTAGTAGTCCTAGTATATGGTAGAGATACATTGATGGAGAATTACCAGAATAATGTTGGGAATGGAGTTAGCTACTAAATTAAAACACTCATATGAAATAATATGTATAATCATAAAAGCATAATATGCTAATTAGACCAGACAGCTGGACCAGCTGGATGTCCTTCCAGATGTCCTTCTAGACAAAGCCGTGGCAGTTGTGAGGGCTGAGGGCAGGAAGCCACGGTGGCTATAAGGGAGGAGGACAGGCAGCCATGGTGGCCAAGGGCAGGCAAGTGTGGTGGCCAGCGGTGGGATAATGGGGGTGGCACCTTCCCCTGATTGCCCGGTCACCTCCCCCAGAGGGAGGCCAGACTATGCTGTCAGTAGGACATCCCCTTAGGGCTCCTGGACTGTGAGAGGGGGCAGGCAGGGTAAGGAACACCATCACAGTGCACAAACTTTTATGCACGAAGCCTCTAGTAAGATATAATATGTATAATATGAAATACATACTTATTTATATGTTTGAAACATAGCTATAGGAAATATATGTATACTATAAATTTATTCTCCCATAGTTCCGGCAGGTAGACATCTAAATTCAAGATGTGATCGGAGCCATGCTCCCTCTGAAACATTCAGGGAAGAAGCATTCCTTGCCTGCTCCAGTTTCTGGTGTTTGCTGCCAACACTTGGCATCTTTGGGCTTGTAGATACATCCCTACAATCTCTGCCGCCATTGTCATGGGACCATCCTTTCGGTGAGTATTTATGCCTCTGGGTGTTTTCTCCTGATCCTATTAAGACCCTTAATCATAATGGATTAAGGGTCTGCTCTACTCCACTAAGACCTTATCTTAACTAATCATATTGAAGATGAGCCTCTTTCCAAATGATTTCACATTCTGAGATATTGTGGTTAGGACTTTGATATATTTGATATATTTGAGGACACAATTCAACCCATTATAGCTGGTAAAACTGGGAGGTCCTCAAATGACCTGGTCTACTTCAGTTCTCCTCCTCCTGTGGGTGAGGTCTGCTAGCCAGACCACACTCCTAATCTAGGCACAGGGCTTACCGTATTTTCTCAAGTATAAGACCACTGGGTATATAAGAGGACCCCCAACTTTTCCAGTTAAAATATAGAGTTTGGGATATACTCGCCCTATAAGACAACACCTGGCATATAAAATAACCCCCAAATTTTGAGAAGATTTTCCTGGGTTAAAAAGTCGTCTTATATGCTGGAAAATACGGTACTTATCCTTGAGGAATGGGTCTCACCTCCCTGTCAGTTTGTGGATTATTCAAAGGAAACAATCACATTCTGCCACAGAAATCAGGAGTCACTCCACCCTCTTGGTACTACAAAACCTATCTCTTTTATATATATAATTGATTTTTCACAGAGAAGAAGGGAGAGGGATAGAAAGTCAGAAACATCAATGAGAGAGAGACATCAATTAGCCGCCTCCTGCACACCCCACACTGGAGATGTGCCTGCAAACAAGGTACATGCCTCCGACCGGAATCGAACCCGGGACCTTTCAGTCCCAGGCTGACGCTCTATCCACTGAGCCAAACCGGTCTCGGCCACAAAACCTCTCTCTTACAGCCAGCCCCCACTTAATCACTTAATCCCCTAGAGCACCACTTGTGGGACCCTTCAGGCTGTACAGTATCCTCCCGCTCCCGACTGTAAACTTATGTCAATAATCAACTGCAGTCAACTTCATCTATCAAGTGTTTGGTGTCCTGTAGATCACTATCCCCAAAACTTTGAGGTGATAATTCCTTCCTCACCAACAGAGCAAAGAGATTAATCCAACACTAGGATTTCTAATATGATGTTGAGTTGTTGGGGGTAGGGGGAAGAAAGCTTCCTTAAAGTGTACTGATCTTAGGGGAAAATATTCAGGTTTCAGTTATTAAATTGATGTGATAACTCAATAGATACAATTTTGATAGATAACTCAAAATACAATAAAATACAAATATGTATCATATTAAAAACTAGATGATATGGTTACTAATTATTGCTAATTCAGACTTGTTATTTTGAATGGATATGTGTTTTTTTCCTATTGCTTTTTCTACATTTATTGAAATGATTAAATGAGTTTCCTTATGTCTGCTTTCATGCTGCATTGGTTGATTTTCAAATATTAAAGAAGTCTTTCTTTTCTGGTACAAATGCTAGCCTCATAAAATCATTTGCAAAGTGTTTTCTCCTCCTCCATTCTCTGGGAGAATTTGTGAAAAATGTGTATCATTTTTTCCTTACTGGTTTGACGACAGTGAAAACATCCGAACCTGACTTACTGTATTAGCATAGTACTCTCTAAGTCCATCCATGCTGTCACAATGGTAAGATTTCATTCCTTTTTTATGGCTGAGTAATGTTCTTTCATACATATGCACCACATATTTTTGATCTACTCATCTATTGATGGACACCTGGATTGCTTGCATACCTTGGCTCTTGTAAATACTGCAGCAATTAACAAAGGGTTGCATATAAATCTTTCTAAAGATATTTTGAGTTTCTTTAGCTATAAACCCAGAAGTGGAATTGCTTGTTCATAAGGCAGTTGCATTTTTAATATTTTTTGAGGCACTTCCATACTGTTTTACATGGTGGCTGCACCTATTGGCTTTACCATTAGCAGTACATGAGGGTTCCTTTTCTCCACATCCTTGGCGACACTTGTTTTTTATTTCTTTTTTTGAAATATATTTTTTATTGATTTTCCACTGAGAGGAAAGGAGAGGCATAGAGAGTTAGAAACATTGATGAGAGAGAGAGAGAGAGAGACATCGATCAGCCGCCTCCTGCACTGCCCCCTACTGGGGATGTGCCTGCAACCAGGATACATGCCCTTGATCAGAATCAAACCTGGGACCTTTCACTCCGCAGGCCAATGCTCTATCCACTGAGCCAAACCGGTTTCGGCATTTTTTATTTCTTTATTAAAGAATGTAGCCATTCTGACAGGACAAAATTGTAATAACTATGTAAGATTCCACATAGGTATGTGACATATCAAGGAGACCATTTTGTAGAGTATATGATTGTCTTACAACAATGCTGACTGCTGGCTTAGGAAACCAACAGTCGGACATCCCCGAAGGGATCCTGGACTGGGAGAAGGTGCAGGTTGGGCTGAGGGCCCCGCCCCCTCTACACCCCCCAGTTTTGGGATGTTGCTCAAAGTACTGTCTGGGCACAGAATAGGTAATTTCGTGATTCAGTGCCATTGTGAGCATTGAGGTTGGCACACCTCCGCAGAAAGGAACTTCCATTGGACACATGTTATCTTGAAGACCATGGAGTTGTCTTTCACGGGGTGAGGAGAATCTCCTCGTCCTGCCTCTCTTGTGCTACAGGTTTGATGTGATCCAGTCGCTTCTGACATCAGACCCTTTATCTTCCACTCACTATTCACCTCATGTGGCAGCTCTTCACAAACACAGTCAAGCAGCACAGCTGGAATTAATAAACTGAAGGAGGATGCCCATTACCAGTTACAGACGTTTCTGTTGTGTGAGGCTTTCAGTATTTCATTATCTCTGCATCAGCACCAGTAGTCTCACAGCTGAAAAGCCATCAAAATAACACAGCTTGAAATGATAAATGAAAGAAATGTAACAACTGCAGCTCTGAGCATTTGATTCTGTGGACTTTTATTTCCTTTCAAAGGCATATTTGTTTATTTGTACACTTCTTTTTTTGTTGGAAGTTGCCTTCTACCATTCAAATGCTTCATCTAGAGGTGATGGTGGAGTATGTCTCATGATTCTTTCTCATTTGAAAAAAAAAAGATGTGAGATATTCTTTGTGAATATGACTATACACCATTTCAATTGTCCAAACAAATATCTTAAGATAGAGTAGGGGAAAAAAAGGATGCTATAAGAATGCTGAGAGAAAGAGAGAATGAAAGAAAGAAAGAAAGAAAGAAAGAAAGAAAGAAAGAATGAGAGAGAGAGAGAGAGAGAGAGAGAGAGAGAGAGAGAGAGAGAGAGAGATTATGTGTATGTGTTCTTTCCTTGCTTTTGGATCAATATAATATTTAAAAGTTGTAGTAAGTTGGTCTTGTTCTATATTTCTTTGACTTAACACCAAAATTCCTAGGTATGCCATCACACCAGATTTTGTACCTGAATCACTTACCTCTGTTAAGTAATTGTATGTATTACCCTCATAATGTCCTCATTCCTCAGTTTAATGAGTTTAATTGCATTGTCTATTATAAGTACTCACCTGCCGAAACTGTCCATAATCCATGGATCTTTTTTACTTCACTGTATTGATTTGGCAAAATAATAATATTATAATAAAATCAACTTATGGTCGAGACTGGTTTGGCTCAGTGGATAGAGCGTTGGCCTGTGGACTGAAAGGTCCCGGGTTTGATTCCGGTCCGGGGCATGTGCCTTGCTTGCGGGCACATCTCCAGTGTGGGGCGTGCAGGAGGCGGCTGATCGATGTCTCTCTCTCATGGGATGTTTCTGACTTTCTATCCCTCTCCCTTCCTCTCTATAGAAAATCAATAAAATATATTTAAAAAAATATCAACTTATGTACTTCCAAACGAACTGCTCCCAGGCAGCTGAACATGGTTGCTTATTCATAATGACTAGTTTCACTAAATTCACAACCATAAGTTCAAGTGGACCCTCCATGCTGCCTAATAATCAGACTATACAGTATTTTCATGACCCATCCATTCTCCTTCTCTGATAGGTAACAGTCATATCTGTTTCTCTTCCCTCAAAATTCCAAATCTCTTCTATCACCATTCTCAGTTTACTTCTTACTTCTTTGCAAAAATTAACACCACTTTAAAAGTTAACTTCTACATCTATGACCTCTCAGTGTCTAAACAGCATTGAATAAACAACACTGTAGGGGAAAAGAAATACTTTCTTCACCATCTTAGAGTCCCCGGCTGTGTCTACAAATGGAACTAACAAAAATTGATTCACAAGAGAAAAGCATACACACTTATTTAAATTTGATGACACAGAAGCCTTCATGAGGAAATACAGACCCAAAGAAATAGACCTCTGTATTTTATGCTACGATGTATGAAAGATGGACATTCATGGAGGAATAGGATAGATGGGAGTATGAGTTAATAGTAGTAAATAGAGAAAAACTTAGCAAGGCCTGTTTGTAAGGATTCTTCTTGCTGTTCCATTGTTTTCAGAGATAAAGGTGTTCCTCTCTCGGGGTACTGGGATGGCACCTCTCACAGGAGAGTTATATGGCTTCGTTCAGGGAAGAAAGGGAAGGCAGGAGGAGGTCAGTGCTCTTCCTACTTCTGCTGTTTTCTCAAACTCCTTCAACTGAAAGTTTCCAATATGCAAAGGCCCCTCACTCTGGCAGCATTGAAATAAAACTCACAACAAATGGGTCCAGGTTGCCTGTCACTACTTAAGTCAATTAGGCAGAGACAGTCTGGAATCATATATAACATTTATTCTAATAACTAAAGGCCCAGTGCATAAAATTTGTGCACAAGGGTATGTGTCTCTCAGCTCAGCATGCATCCTCTCCAATCTGGGACCCCTTGAGGGATCTCTGACTGACTGTTTAGGCCAAATCCTACCGGGGAGACCAGGATGGGTGGGAAGCTTGGTTTTCTCCATCTCCAGGGGCAACCCTAATGGGATCGGGCCTACACAGGCAGTTGGACATACCTCTCACAATGCAGGACTGCTGGCTCCCAACTGCTCGGCTGCCTGCCTTCCTGATTGCCCCTAACTGCTTCTGCCTTCCAGACTGATCACTCCATAACTATTCCTCTGCCAGCCTGATTGCTCCTATCTACCCTGCCCTTCATGCCTGGTCACCCCTAACTACCCTCCCCTAAAGGCCTGGTAATCCCTACCTGCCCTCCCCTGCAGGCCTGGTCACCCCTAACTGCCCTGCCCTGCAGGCCTGGACCCCTCTCCAACTTCCCTTTCCTGCAGGACCAGTCATCCCCAACTTCCCTCCTCTGCTGTCCTTGTCCTTCCCAAGTGCTCTCCCCTGTTGAGCTGTTCGCCCACAACTGCCCTCCCTTGCAGGCCTGGTCCATCCCAACTGCCTTCCCCTGCTGGCCATCTTGTGGCAGCCATCTTGTTTGCACATGTGGGTAGCTATCTTGTGTGTTGGAGTGACGGTCAATTTGCATATTACTGTTTTATTAAATAGGATAGAGGCCTGGTGCATGGGTGGGGGCCAGCTGGTTTGCCCTGAAGTTTGTCCCAGATCAGGGTGGGGGTTCCCTTGGGACATAGGGTGGTCTGGGTGAGGCACCTGTGGTGGTTTGCAGGCCAACCATGCTCCCCGATGACCCAACTTGAGGCTCTGGTATCTGGGATTTATTTATCTTCTATAATTGAAACTTAGTAGCCTGGAGCGTAGCCAAGATTCCCGTTCACTCTGTGGCAGTAGCCATTTTTGTTGGGATTTATTTATCTTCTGTAATTGAAACTTTGTAGCCTTGAGAGGAGGCCAGGGTGAATGGGAAACTTAGCTTCCTCCATTGCCAGGGACAACCCAAGTCTCAGCTCTGTGGCTACCACCATATTTGTTGGGTTAATATGCATACTCTCTCCTGATTGGCTTGTGGGTGTGGCTTGTGGTCATAGCGGAGGTATGGTCAATTTGCATGTTTCTTTTTTATGAGATAGGATGCTGGCAATATGAAAGAGCAGCAGGTCACCCACAAAAATCTGCTCTGCACTCCCCCTCTCCCATTAGCCAGCTGTTCATATAGGGTATAAGGACAAAGATCACATGGGGAAGTTGGCAAAAGGAATAAGAATGAGTATAATGGTTACAAATTATAGGCAATGTGGGCTGGAGTTTGCAAAGGGCAGGCTCAATTGGGATTCCAGTGTTTTCTTTCCAGAAACAAGGTTAATCTCTCCATGATAATAGACAGTTTTCAGATAATCCCATGTCCTGGGGCATGCAACTCTCAGCCAGGTTAGAATGTGCTTTCTCTAATCAGAACAGAACAATTACAATTAATAGAACATGGTTAATATTTCTGCCCCTAATAGGAACATCTAAGTAATGACAAGTTAACTGGTCATCACCACTTCCTCCAGAACTGTGTGGCCAACCTGCTTACCGAAATCAACGATTAATATAAAGACTTAGTCAGCTACTCTACTTCTGAGCAGGCTGAATTTTTCTATAAGAAGGTGATCCTGGCCAGCATGACTCAGTGGTTGAGCATCAACCAGTGAACCAGGAGGTCACTGTTTGATTCTTCGTCAGGGCATATGCCTGAGTTGTAGGCTCAATCCCCAGTAGGGAATATGCAGGAGGCAGCCGACTGATACTTCTCTCATTACTAATGTTTCTATCTCTCTCTCCCCCTCTCCCTTCCTTTCTGAAAGCAATACAAATATATTTGTTGTTGTTTTTTAAAGAAGATGAATAAAGGACCATGCCTAAGGCTTTAGATCACCATCAAAGACCCCATTATGTCTGAGGAAAGCTTAAACTAGCTATTTAAAGAGCAATGCCTTTCTCTGATTTAGGCCTGTTGGATCAGAAGTCATTAAAATCCTGGCAAATCAAAATAAAAGGTATCAGTATGTTCAAAATAACACGATGAAGCAGAATTTCTGGACTGGAACACAAGGTGTTCCTTTGGGCAGGCTGTCCCAGATTCTTTGTCCATTGGAGTCAAAGAATGAATCCACGGACAGGAGGTGGTAAAGCAAAGATGGAAATTTATTAAAGAACAAGTACAGACTTCCACGTGGGGAGGGGGAAAGAGCCCCACAGAATGGACTCCCACTTAGGGAGGGGTAAAAGAATGCCACTGAGTTCCCTTTCCCTGTGTCTTATAAAGGCTGCAGATCCTGGTGCCTTGATATCCCCTCTGACTGGTCACTATTCCCTTAGAAGTTACTATAGTAACTCTTGGGCTTAGAGGTAAACCTCCCATGGGACCTGTGAGGTTCTTCCCACTCCTTCCTTATTGTTTTTCTATTCCCTTTAGGCTTTCTTCTTCTCCTTCTGGATGAAGGGCTTCTTTTTTTATTTTGTAAATATAGACCCTTTGCTGTTCCCAGATCCCTTATTCTATGGAAATGTACGTGTTGCAGCTTTTTAGCTCCCCTATTCTATGGAAATGCACCTTCTGCTGCTCTGCAGCCTTGTGTCTCTTCCCTGGTCCCTTTAGTTCCTAAAATACCCTAAAATCTGTCTTTTTTTACCCCTAAAAATTCCTGTTTCAATGGCATCTCATCCTTCTCACACTACACTGTTTTGAGAAAATGGCGGAAAAAGATTCCCCCAGGAAATTATGTTCTCTTTTACTCAGCTTCATGGATCACACCTGTGTGTGAAGGTTAAATGTCCATTTCTGGATATCTAATTATTGAATGTACAAAACCAAGAGTGAACCATCATGTAAACTTTGGACTTTGGGTGAGTATGAAGTGTCAGTGTAGGGTCATTAATTATAACAAATGTGCCACTCTCCTGGGGGATATTGGTAATTGGGGAAGCTACGCATGGTGGAGCCAGGGGTTTCCTGAGAAATCTTTGTACCTTTACTCTAATTTTGCAGTGAAACTAAAACTGCTTTTAAAAAAACGAAGTCAAAATACACATACACACACAGAATTTATACTTCAATATCCCTTTAAGCTTTATAATTCCCAACTTTCCCCCTTATCTACTTATATAAAAACCCTGGGTCACGTAACACCTTCATGGCAAAAGTTCTACCAACCAGAAGGAAGTCGGTCCTGCAGGGGTCGCCTTGGCAATGGCTATGCCCTCCCAGAGCTGTTTCTCTCGAGGCCTGAAAGAAGAACCCACCCTCAGAGTGCCAGGAACGCCTAGCAGACGGCAGTCCTGGGTTGCTGAGGTGGAGGACACAGCGTGGTGGAACTCTGAGTCTGGCCCAACTCTGGGTGGTGGCCTTCAAACCAGACCTAGACAGGAGGGAGGAGGGAGCCCTATTCCTCACAGAATCTGCAGTTGGATAGCTTGCTATCAGTGGCCTGCCAGCCAGGAACCCCATTCACCTGCACCCCGGACCCTGACAGGAGGGAGGAGGGAGCCCCATTCCTCACAGAATCGACAGGTGGCCAGCTTGCTGTCAGGGGCCTGCAAGCTAGGAATCTTCTTCACCTGCATATCTCTATGCACCGTGCCAGCGCAGCCAAGTGTGAACCTGAGTGGGGGTGGTGAAAGGCTTAGAAAATAACAGACAAGAGAATAAAAGCTGGGTCTTGGTGGGACACTGCTCCCTGAGAGACAGCGACTCTGTCCATTTGTTTATTTTATAGCAGATGTCACGAGGCAAAGTAAGTTGTGATCAAGATGTTTACAACATTCTCCTGCATTTCAATTCTGCTCAACTCATGCATCTGAACTCTATCAAGCCCACATCACTTAGGCACATGTTCAGACCATAGATTCAAGCCCATGGCCATAGCTGTTGGCTATAATTGTGCTGGGAGGGCTCTGTCCTCCACGCTGGGACTTGCACATGGCAATGAGAGGACTATGCCCTCTCATCAGTCCAAGGCTTGAACTTGTCCAAACACTGTAGCTGCTCCCCACATCTATATAAAATTTTAACACGTTATATTAGAGGTCGTGGTGGTACTGTTTTACCCACAATGTCTACAGGAAATGCTGCAAATTTACTTCTTGGTGGAAGAACTTTTCATTCTCAGTATAAATTACCAATTCCATTTAATGAAACTTCAATTTCTATGCTCAATATAAACAGTGAAGTTGCTAAAACTATTAAAAAGGCCCAAATTCTCATTAAGGATGAATGCACCATGGCATCCAGTCATGCTATAAGTGCCATAGACAGGGTACTGAGAGAAATTATTCATTTCAATGTAGTATTTGGTGGGAAAGTTCTCCTTCTTGGAGGGGATTTTTGATAATGTCTCAGTATTGTACAGCATGCTATGTGATCAGTCATAATACAACCCAGTTTAAAGTACTGTACTGTTTGAGGATGTTTCAGAAAGTTGTCTCTTACAACAAATATGAGATCAGAGGATTCTGCTTATAGTGAATGGTTAGTAAACCTTGGAGGTGGCAAACTTGATAGCAGTTTTAATTTAGGAATGGATATTATTGAAATCGCCTGTGAAATGATTTGTAATGGATGTATTATTGAAGCTACTTTTAGAAATAGTATATCTATAAATAATATTAAAATATATCTTAACATGTGATTCTTTGTCCAAAAACTGAGCACATTCAAAAATTAAATCACGAAACTTTGGATATAGTAGATGGAGATTTTCACTCATATTTGAGTGATGATTCCATTGATTTAATAGGTGATGCTGAAAAGGAAAATTTTCCCATTGAATGTCTTAATAGCATTACTTCTTCGAGAATTCCATGTCATAAATTAAAATTGAAAGTGAGTGAAATCATCATGCTATTAACAAATATTAATAGTAAATGGGGTCTTTGTAATGGTACCAGATTTATTATCAAAAGATTACCACCTAGCATTATCGAAGCTGACGTATTAACAGGATCTGCAGAGGGAGAGGCTGATTCTAAGAACTGATTTGTCCCCATCTGACACTGGCCTCCTATTTAGATTGATTTGATGACAGTATCCCATGATACCGGCATTTGTGATGACTATTAATAAGTCACAAGGACAAATTCTAGACAGCATAGGAATATTCCTACCTGAATCTGTTTTCGCACATGGTCATTTATATCCGTTGCTTTCTCTCAAATTCGAAGAGCATGTGATGCTCAAGTTCTAAATACTTCATCACAATGGAAATTAGTCAAGCACTCTGAAAGTATTTTCACTCTTAATATGGTATATAGGGAAATATTAGAATAAATTTAATCACTTTATCAGTTATTGTTTACATCACTGTTGTTTTATATCATGTTTTTTGTTGTTTTTATATCATGCTTTTGTTGTTATATCCTTTTTGTTACTGTTTACTTATTAATTTATATATTATTTTCATATATATTTTACTAATTTCCTTTTATCTTTCACACTCCTATTATAGAAAAAGGGCAAATGGCAATATTAAAATATTTCCTCTAATTAATTCCCTTTTAATGTGTATGAATTTCATGCACCAGGCCACCGGTAGTACAAACACTTTACATGAATTCACTCGATATTTAAAAAGAGGTTTATAATTTGCTCGATAGCTTTATGGAATATAATGTGTAAGTATACTATTAATTATTTGAAATAAGAGAAAAGTCTGGCCTCTGTTCCTTTTTATTGCATCTCACTCCCACCCCTGAAACCACATATTGCAAAGTGTTTCTTTCTAGCATCACCAAAATCAAACTATTGATTTGTGGAAAGAAAAAATGAACTGCAATTCATTCTAAGGCCAAACAGCAACTGAGCCACTCACAAACAATCAAAACAACCTTGATTAAGGCTCAGGAAACATTGAGGTCCTCTCCAAAGTTCAGTTTAGAAAACGGCTGAGAAAGTTATAACAACAGAAAGATGCTCATAAGCAAATCACCAATTTATTAAGGAAAGGAAAAAGGCCATTTCTCTCCTTTGGAAGATATATCTGTGGTTTTATTAGAAAAATTAAAGGCCCAATGCATCAAATTTGTCCATGGGGCTTGGCCCTCACACCTGCCACTTGCCTTGGTCCTCGCAGCCCCAGATTCATCCAGAAAGTCATCTGGAATAACTTCTGGGAGGCCGTTAGGCCATCTGGTCTAAGTAGCATATTATGCTTTTATTATTATAGATTATTATTATAGACTAGAGGCCCAGTGCACGAAAGTTCATGCATTGGGCATGGGGTTCCTCAGCCGGGCCTGCACCCTCTCGCAGTCCGGGAGTCCTCAAGGGATGTCGACCTGCCAGCTTAGGCATTCTTCAATATTACGGGGCCTTCTTCAATATTCCCAGGGGGAACAGGTCTAAGCTAGCAGTCACACATTCCCCTGGCAGTCCAGGAGCCCTTGGGGAATGTCCAATTGTGGCTTCAGGAGTGGGCCTAAATCACAGCTAGACATCCTTTGTACTGCCACGGTGGTGCTCAAAGCTGTCAGCCTGGCTTGATGCTGACAGGAGCTCCCCGTGTGGATGCACACTGACCACCATGGGCAACTCCTACATTGAGTGTGTGCCCCTTGATGGTTAGTGCGTGCAATAGTGATCAGTCATTTCTGGTTGGTTATTCTGCTGTTAGGGTCAATTTGCATATTAACCTTTTATTATATGGGATTAGAGATTAATTTGGAAAATTTCCCCCTTTATTGAGCTATGAACTGACAAGAGAATAGACAGATGTCAACCAAACTTCAGATGAGTAGCAGTTAAAAAAATATCCTCTTTATAGTGCATATGCACAGAATATAGACTATTCTACACATTACACAAGAATTCACACACAAAGGATTTGCAAACCATTTCTTTTAGTGTATTTAAAGTGCTACTTGGCCTAGCCAGTTTGTCTCAGTTGATAGAGCATTGGCCCATGGAATGATGTGTCCCAGGTTCTTTTCTGGTCAAGGGCATGGACCTTGGTTGCAGGTTCCCAGCCCTAGCTGGAGTGCATTCAGGAGGCAACCAATCAATGTGCCTCTCTCTTCCTTCCACACTCTCTAAAAGTCAATGGAAAAATATCCTCAAGTGAGAATTAACAAAATAACAAACAAAAAATGCTACTTGCATAATTTTCTGAGCTTTTAAATTTGATAAAAAAAATTATTGTATATTCCAGAGTTTATATCAATAGTATCAAGGTAGGAATCATTATTATTTTCAAAGTCAATATAAACATTGCTATTTTTAAGATGATTGTTAATTTCAGCATTTAAAATTTTAATGATTCTCAATTGTATCTAAACAAAATAATTATAAATATAATTATGTATGTGTTAGTGTTTGGAAGTATGTACACAGCTTAAATACTCTGTCTTCTCAAAAATTAACAGATCAAGAAAAATTCCTACTTCTCTTATTTTTTAATTTGTTTTTAAAAGGGATTTATGTGGCAATGATGTTAAGCACAAACACAAAAATTACTGTTTAAGTTATACAGTTACATATGTATAAAACTTCAAAATTTCAAAACATTTAACATTATATCAAAATAATAGATGTGACATGAGTCATGACGATGATAATAATGATGATGACCATGATCTTACAGCTGAGAAAACATTCTCAGAAAGAGTAAGTGACTTGGAAAGGTTTGCAACTAATCCTATATAATAAAAGCTTAATATGCTAAGTGTCCAGTCAACTGTTCAGCCATTCAATCAATAAAAGTGAAATATGCTAATGATATGCTAAGGCTCCTCAACTGCCTCCTATGATGTGCACTGACCACCAGGAGGCAGACAGTTGACCAGTCGCTATGACATGCACTGACCACCAGGGGACAGACACTCTGACCAATAGGTTAGCTTGCTGCTGAGGTCCAGCCGATCGGGACTGAGCAAGATGGGCCTGAGACACCCTGGAGCCCTCCTGCAATTCACCCTCTGGCTGGCCAACCTCTTGTGTCTATCCCCGATCCAATTGTGCACTGGTGGGGACCATTGGCCTATCCTGCACCCTCTCAGAATATGGGACCCCTCAGGGAATATCAGAGAGTCGGTTATGGCCCTATCCTGCAGGCCAGGCTGAGGGACCTTACTGGTGCATGAATTCATGCACCGGGTCTCTAGTGTTTTATAAAGTGAAATCAAGAACTAGTTATCTAACTTCAAAAACTATACTCTCTTGGCAAAACAAAGGACTAAATATATAAAGCATCTGACTTTACTACTCCTGCCTTTGTGCTGTGTTTTTGTTTGTTTTCAGGGGGACAGATTTTTGGAAATCTTATTGAAGCTCATTAATTCTGGATTTAGAAGAGATTGTTAAATCCTAGAAGACTGGAAATCTTGTCATATAAGTTTATGAGAAGCCCACGGTAGCCTTGACAGGTATGGATATATTTTTTTAATATATTTTTATTGATTTTTTTACAGAGAGGAAGGGAGAGAGATAGAAAGTAAGAAACATCGATGAGAGAGAGATATCGATCAGCCACCTCCTGCACGCCCCATAGTGGAGATGTGCCCTCAAGCAAGGTACATGCCCCCGACCAAAATCGAACCAAAATCGGACCTTTCAGTCCGCAGGCCGACGCTCTATCCACTGAGCAAAACTGGTCTCGGCAGATATGGATATTTGATAGACTGGTAGAGCAAAGAGGCACTATATATACTTTCCTCCAAGGAAGCAAAAGTTAAGCAAATGGGTAGAAATTACCTAGAAGGATACCGTGTCTCAAAATGAGAAGCTATCTCATAATTTAGAAGAATTAGTCAGTGGAGTTATCTTACCTAAAGGTATTCTATAATAAGAGAATTGTTCAAATTTAAATTGAATGAATCTGTAGAAAACACTTTAAAAATGGGGTGGGGAGTTCCTGCAGTAAGTGGAAGATTGAATTTGGGGGCAGCTTTGAAATTTCCAAAACATATTGTTAGAATCACAGAATGTTAGAGATGAAATCAATTTTGGGTAATACCTCTGCATTTCTCTCATTTACAGATGAGAAACTAGAACCACACGGAAGTCAATTTATCTGCTTAATATCAGGAAGCTGAATTTAATTGGAAAAATCATTAATAAACCATTGAGCTGCAAGAAAAGATACCCAAATCCATATTCTGAGTTTGGGGGATTAAATGAATTCTCAAGTCAATTTAACCAACAATCCCATGATTTCCAAGGTCCTTTGACTGTCTCCTGGAAAACAAGCCTCTTTTATTGCAGTGCTGTTCGCCAAGGCTATGTGGTTTTTGCTGAGAAACTGATGTGACTAAGAAGTAATTGTCTCAATTTATACCATCCCCTTGGCAAAGATTTATTTCATATTTGCTATGGTTCATTTAGTCGAATCTGTAACATTCACCAAACCTAACAGTAAAGAGGAGAGCTGCCAGTATGACTTAGAATCTAATAAACACAAGAAACATAACTGCAACCAGGCAGAGGCCAACTCATCAGTTCTTGAAGATTCCTAGGTAGTAAAGACCCCTGAGATGAAGCTATGAGGAGAACAGAAATGTATTCATTCATGCATCCTATCATTCATTAATTCACTCATCAAATATTTATTGAGCCCCTACTAAGTGAAGCACCAGACATTTTTCTTCTGGTGTTTTTGCAAATGTATATTAACTTAGTGCAGTAAAGGTCACTTCTTGATCTCTAATAAGAATTTATTTCAAAGGCAAGATAGGCAGTAACTCACTCCATTCTAAACCTCACACTCCCTGAATTTCAGAGAAAAAGCCCAATAGGACAGTAAATTTTTGATAGACCTAATCCACACTCTAAATATTTGCACACCAGTCAGGTAAGCAGCCACTACCAAAGTTTCAGCATGTTCTGGGTTTGGGGGATTAAATAAATCAATTTGTGGGTTTTGAGAGTTTCAATAAGTTTATTTAAATCGATATATGTAATACAGTGCAACACATATGATTTCAAGTGAGGATAAATAATGAATCAACATTTACTAAGAATACTGGCTTAGTACAGGAAAATGTCCTATATAGGGAAATGTTATATTAAATACTCTATTTAGTTATCAATACAATAATAAGAGAGAGAAGTGGTTGACCAGCATTACAGATAAGAACATTGATCTTCAGAAAGATGATATGATTGGTATATGCTGGAACCTCACCATGTCTTCGTACTATGTCAATTTCCCCCTACTACATAAAACAATGGCTGTTAAAGTAAGACAATCATAATGAAACTGAAAAGAAAATTTATCTGAATGAGTACAACTCTTTATACTTTACATAATCTTATTGAAATCTCACAGACAAAAAAAAATATTAGAGAAATGTTATACAGATACATTTGAAAACTGAAGCTTAAGCAACTGATTATTTAAGTTCACACAACTAATAAACAACCAAGCCTAATTTCAAGCCTAGTCATTCTGACTTCTAAGCCAGTGATCATAATCTGTTTCTTAACTTCTCAGGGACTCTAGCTTTTCTGCTTCTGGTTTTGGCAGATGGAAGGTTTCCTAGACCTGTACATGAACAAAAGTTTTCCTCAGCTATGAAAACCCACTCTTTTTTTTTAACTAAGCATCGACCTTCTGAATTAATGTTGCATATTCTGAACCCCCTCAGAAGTAGGCGTGGCCTGGTAAATATGTTTTACTCAGAAAGATGTAAGTCAAATGTGTGTGGCCTTTTCTGAACAGCCACAAAAGAGAGTTTGCAGGAGCCCTTCTCTATGCCCGCCTTGACTCTTCCTCCACACTGGTACCTGCAATGTGGATGTTGCTGAGTACTGAAATCAATTTCTTGAAGTTGGTTACTGCTTTAAAAACTCAAACATGTAGCATTGACTTCATGATCAGACTGATACTGGTATCTAGAAAATGGTCACAGTGATAAGCTGTAGACAAACATTGGGAAACTCATTGCCTGACCTAAATGAGGACATAAAGCATGTGCTTCTGGGATAGTAGATGTAGAAAAAGTGCATCAACTAATAGAATGTTGTAATATGTTTTGGTGCACTTGGCAAGTTATTGAAGAAAACACATAGAATCAAGAAATAGCATCTGGAGCGCAAACAGAAATCGAAGGCAATAACGATATTATTGACCACAGAGATTCAGGGCCTTGAAGAAAAGAGAATTCCGATACACTTCTAAGAGTATAATTTAGTACAACCATCTTGGGAACCTGGCAATATCTTCTAACACTGAATATACATGTATTTGGGACTCAGCATTTCCGCTCCTAGGTATATACAAAATAGAAATATGTGTACATGTTCACCAAAATACAGGTACATGAGTGGTCATAGCAGCTGCCTTCACAATAGCCCCAAACTGAAAACCACAAAAATGTTAAGGCTGAGGAAGGAAAAGTAGCGGAGGTGCATAAAAACCTTGTTTGCAATGCACCTCCCATCCTCCAGGTTCGGCTAAAGCGACAGTAGCCAAGAAAGAACTCGGAGAGGAGAGCCAGGGACTCCTGAGATAAAAAGAAACAAAAGTGCTTCCTCTGGCATATTTCTCATACTTCCTTTCCCCAACGGGAGGTTCATTATCCTGCTCCATCAGTATCTATTAGTGCTAGGCACTGGGCGTAAGAAGAGACATGTATTATGCTCTACTTTTAGTTCATAAATCACTGGATTAAGGGGAGGTACAAGTTTTCACAAGCTGATTAGGCTGATGGAAAGATTATAAATCACCCAGACAGTCTTGATATTAGATTAGACACAGTGACTATGCAGGTAAAAAATAAAAAAAAAAAGAGGTCTGTAACAGAAATGGCTATTCTACATGCTTGAGTGTTCTTTGATCTTTTCCAGTCTCAGTCTCCTATTCACTAAGAAACCATGTGACCATATTGTAGGGCAGTGGTTCTCAACCTTTGGGTCGCGACCCCTTTGGGGGTCGAACGACCCTTTCACAGGGGTCACCTAAGATCATCAGAAAACACATATTTCCCATGGTCTTAGGAACCAACACACTGCTCCTTGGTGCAGCAAATTGTAGCAATGTAGGTTACTGTTGTTATATGAAGACTGTTGGCCATGCTACACCATGATTCAAGACAAAATTTCATTTATTTGTAATTAGAAATATTTCACAATATATAATTACATATTGTTTTTGTGATTAACCACTATGCTTTAATTATGTCCAATGTGTAACAATGAAAATACATCCTGCATATCAGATATTTACATACAGTTCATAACAGTAGCAAAATTACAGTTATGAAGCAGCCACGGAAATAATTTTATGGTTGGGGGTCACCACCACATGAGGAGCTGTCTTAAAGGGTCACGGCATTAGGAAGGTTGAGAACCACTGTTGTAGACAATGGGATGAGGGAAAGATGATACTAGCTACTTTCAGATGAGCCCTACAAAATGCCACACATTCTTAGCTCCCTACTTCCTTATTGTGGTGACAGCAGCCACACACTCTGGGTGGCCTAATTATAAGACGGAAGCAAAGCCCCTGGTTGAGTCATTCCTTGGAGGGGAGCTGCGAAGAGAAGCTCGTAAGCAGCACTGGAATTTACTGTAAATGACAAACTAACTTTGTCTTTGAGACCGTGAACTCTGTTGTGGGAGTGAATGCTAATTACTGTACCGATTGGTCACCTTGAGATGAAACAGTGATGAATCAGACAGAGCCCGCACAGAGATATTTTGTGTTTTAGAAAACACAAGATACACGCTGTGGTACTTTCGGGAGAGCTAACAATTCTTTGGTGCTTTTATCACTGAGAGAGGTCATCACTGCTGTGCCCTGACTAAGCGCCTATTTCACAAAAATCATGAAACGTAAAATAGTTGATTTTTAACACTATTTTTCAGCACAAGTAAAGGTTCAGAGCACAACTAATGAAATGGGACAGATTGCACAAATACCCTCCACCCCACACACAGGCATATATCCTCTCGTGTTTTCAACATCCCCTAGCAGAGTGGTGCATTTTTTACATCGATGAACCGAAGTCCATAGTTCACTTTAGGATTCATTCTTGGTGTGGTCATTCTACAGATGGGAGGAAAAATATAATAGCAGGCATCATCATTTTTGTATCTTAGAATTTTATTGCCCTAAAAACTTCTGTGCTTTGCCTATGCCTCCCCCTGGCCCTAACCCCTGCAACCACTGATTTTTTTTTCTCTAAAAAAATACTATCTCCATAGTTTTGCTTTTTAAAGAATATCATATAGTAAGAATTTAAAGTATGTAGTCTTTTCAGGTTGATTTCTTTCACTGAGTAATATGCATATGAATTTCCTCCATGTCTTTCATGGCCTTACACCTCATTGTTTTCAGCGCTGAATAAATAATATTCCATTGTCCGAACGTACCACATTTTATTTATGCACTGACCTACTCAAGGGATGGATCTTGGTTGCTTCTTTCTAAGTCTTGTCAATTATGAATAAAGCCACTTTGAACATCAGTGTGCAGGGCTTTGAGTGGATATTAGTATTCAACTCCTTTCAGTAACACCAAGGAGCAGGATTATTGGGTCACCAGCAACATGCGCCATTTTGCCTTCTCACCAGCAATAAATGAGAGCTCCCGCCACTCCTCAGCAGCATTTGGTCTTGTCGATGTCCTGAACGTTGGCCATTCTAATAACTTCACAACGACTTCTTTGTCGTTTAATTTTGTATTTCTCTGCTGACTTAGGATGTGAGCATCTTTTCACATGCTCATTTGCCATTTGTATATCTTCGCTAATGAGGTATCTGGTAGGATATCTGGCTGATTTTTAAATCGAGTTGTTTGTTTTCTTATAGCTGATTTTTAGATTTCTTAGTTTATTTTGGATAGCTTGCACATTATCAGACGTAAATATTTCCTTCCAAATTGTGCTTACATTCTCATTTTCTTAACAATGTCTTTTACAAAGCACAAATCTTTAATTTTAATGATGCTCAGGTTATCAATTTTCCTTCTCTCTAGAGAACTTCATTTAACATTTCTTGCTTGGTAGATCTACTGGCACCAAATTCCCTCACTTGTTGTTTGTCTAAACAAGTCTATTTTTCATTCACTTTTAAAAAGTATTTTTACTGATTGCAGAGAGGAAGGGAAAGGGAGAGAGAGAGAAGAACATCAGTAATGAGAGAGTTTCATTGATCAGCTGCCTCCTGCACACCCCACATGGGGATTGAGCCCGCAACCTGGACATGTGCCCTGACCTGGATTCGAACCATGACCTCCTGGTTCACAGGTTGACACTGAACCACTGAGCCACGCTGGCAAGACTCCTTCACTTTTGAAGTATACTTTTGCAGAGAATTCTAAGTTGGTAGGGGTTTTTCCTCAACACTGTAAATATTTCACACTACCTCTTCTTGTTTGCATGATTTCTGACCAAAAAACAAATACAATTTTTATCTTTGTTGCTCCATAGATAAGACTGTTGTGTTTTTTGTTTTTTTTTAATTAATTCAGCCCTAGCTGGTTTGGCTCAGTGGATAGAGCTTCAGCCTGCAAACTGAAAGGCCCTAGGTTTGATTCCAGTCAAGGGTACATGCCCAGGTTGTAGGCTCGATCCCCAGTAGGGGGCTTGCAGGAGGCGGCCAATCCATGATTTTCTCTCATCGTGGATGTTTCTATCTCTCCCTCTTTCTTCCTCTCTGAAACCAATAAAAATATATTAAAAAAAATTAATTCGGGGTGTTTTTTTATAGTTTGAAAATAACATGCCTTTGTTCGGCCTTTTCCTTGTCCTTAGGATTTGGGGGCAACTTCCAAAATCCTTGTGTGGGCAACAAGATTCCTTGATTGAGGTTTTAAGACCTTAAACTCAGCATAACCTGAGCTGGCCTTCTTGCCTTACCCCAACAATGGAATGTGGAATGAGTGGCTTTTGATGCCTGCCTATAGAAAGCTCCTTTTTATACTTGAGCATTTTAGAATATTCACCTGTGGACCCTGCAGATCTCAAACTCCCCTGAGGTCATCATAAATGGGGAAGCTCAAGCTAGCTTCCTCCTGGAGAGACTACATGGACAACAAACCGGATGCTAGGCTAACCCCTGCATTTCCCAGTTCCTTGGCGTTGGATCTACTTCAGCTGGGTTATAAGACAGCATAGAAAAGAGACCAGCTGTCACTGGCATGGCCTGATCAAACTCCTGTTTTATGAAACCATGACACAGAAAATGACTGAAGTTTTAAGACATAGCTTTGGTGTAGTGTTTTAGACAGCAGTATATAAGTGGAATAGATGCGTTGAAATGTGAATTTAAATATAACATTAGAGTATATGTTTGTTACATATGCATGTCTGAGATAGAAGGCAAGATGGACTAGAGGTTTTAAAAAGTAGGAAATGGTCACAGAATTATAATTGCATTTCTAGAGAAATACAAAGAAAGAAGAAAGTGCTGAAAATATTCCTAGTTTCTAAGTTGGGGAACAAAGGCTGAATTCCTTGATTCATCACTATAAATGCTGTACATGCTACATGCTAGATAACTATGAATGTTGGTTAAATTAATAGGTAGAATAAAGGCACTAAGTCTGTTACAGTTTGGAAGAATTCTTAACGGAAAAGTTGGACTTGCTCGCATCCAGAGAGCAACGGAAGCAGACAATGCTTGAAAATGCTAGGCTAGGGAAACAGCGTGATCATCACTACTTTATTTAGTAGGCACCGAAAAGGCAGACACTTTCTTTTTTGATAAAAGGAAGCATTATCAGAACTTTTCTTAAAACGATGCAAGTAGCAGAGGAATCTGAGACAGACGGGCAAATCATTTGCAGACATCTGAAGGCAGGAAATAAGTTTGAAGCGGCAACACGAGAAAGTTCAGTTACAAGCAACCGGTGTCAATTACTGAGGGTAGATTCACAGGCCCCTTCCTTCACTAATGCAAAAATAGAGGAGATCTGATAACGTCTCATGCCCCTCGCAAATCTACAGCTCTCCAGAGTGCTGAGATCCCTTCTAAGGACTTACTTAGCATGGCTACATGTCGGCTCTTATTATGAAAATATTAAAATATCATGAGATGTATGTATAGTCATTTCTTCTGCATACCATGTTAATGAAACTGGCAATATAGCGTATGGGTAGCGCTTTCCCTTTCCGGGGAAATGTGGGCATTTCTGGAGCCACAGTAAATTGAGAGTTTTATTTATGGGTGTGATCTGCTGTAGGTTTTTACAGGAGGACGGTGGCTGTCTGTGCTGTCAATTCGGCAGTCCTGTGCGCTATATTAAGCCACATATGTAATGAGGGGTGGAACAGCAATTAAATCAGTGGAATGTCACTTTTCTCTTCCTGTAGCTTCGCTTCCGTGGGCAGATTAGCAAGTAAAGTCTGTTCTAAGGCTTCTGGAAGCTGTTTTTTTTTTTTTTTCCCTCTCCCAAGATCATTATTCGTGGCACCTAGAATTATCATTTAAGCCACTTCACCTATTTTAATAAATGAACTAGACTATCAAGTAATCAGAATGTATCCAAGGAGAGGGTGAACAAGCAGAACTAGCCAGGGTTCTCACGTTTAAAAAAATAACAAAACGGCATCAGAGACAGGCAACCTCATTCGCATCAACAGAGAGACTGTCACTGTGGGTTGATGACAGAAAAAGAGGTGGGCCACAGTAGATTAAATGAGGACATCTCCTTTCATTTTAAATAGACCAATAGCAGTCTGTGTTTTTAAAACACTAGATTCTGCAACGCACAGACGAAATCTCTGATGACAATCTCCGGATATCTTTTAAAATGCAGTAGGGAAATGCCTTCCAGTGAATGTTTATATTAAAATAAATGCAATGTCTTTGTAAGTTATGGTCACATAGAATCTTTCAGAATAATATATAGAACTGATCACCCTTGATTTTAAAACTGCAAGACACAAGCACACACATACACACATGCACACACACACACACACACACACACACACACACACAGAGAGAGAGAGAGAGAGAGAGAGAGAGAGAGAGAGAGAGAGAGAGAGAGAGAATTTTGAGAGAAAAACTAATACACGCCAGGGAAAAATAGAAAGAATGGATCATTAGTGTGGAGCAGTTAGAAAGATACACATTTCGTTTCTCTTTTTTTGTAAATCAATTAATCGGTTGCCATTTTCTTTTCAGCTTTGGACCCTGTGTTTCAGCCAGCCTCCCCTTGACAGGCTGTATGTAGCACACAAGCGGCTGGGAGTGCACAGACCCCGGTGTGCATCATCTATTTTCATAAGCAGAGCTGTTTCCCACCAAGACACACAACATCCACAAGGCCCTAGTCACAAATACCTGCACATATGCATAATACATGAAAAAAATAAGAAGCTAAATTTCCTTCTTTCATTTTTCCCTTTGTCTTCTTTAAACAACAACTCCAGGAGCCTGGCTTGTTATTTTATTTATCTCTTTTTTTTTCCAGTCCTCTTGGCTTCTCTGTTTTGACTCCTTTCTCCTTTTTGGAGAAAAGAGAAAAGAAAGAATATTGTGCACGTGTCCTAGAAAGGCTGTGTACGGCTGCTGTTTGGAAAAATATTTCTCCGCGCGATGACAGCACTTGTTAATCTTTCCCTCCTCTTGGTCTCGGTGCTTCTCTTTCCGTTCCCCACTTCCCAGCGGAAACCTGTAGGTGGTAAAAGTTATGTCTTTCTTCCCAAGGCCCTTGCCGCCGCGGGGATTGGCAGAAGCGCTGGGTGTTTTGCTGATGGGCCTGTGCAGAGCGGGGAAGAGGAGTGAGCAGAGCCACGTTTGCTCTGCCAGTCTCTGTGGAAGCAGCCTTCAAATTCTAGATCATCAGCAATCGGCAGAGAAAGCCCTCCTTACAAAGCAGCCTCGTGTTTGGCCTAATTAGTCTGCGTTTCCAGAAGGAGCTGCTGTCACACCACTTGGTTGGAGTCATTAAGTGTAATGAGTTTCAATCCCACAGTTGCGTCTGGGTTTCTCAAGTTTCCCAGGCCTGGGTGTGCTATTGTCTAGACAGCGGTCTTCTCAGAATAATGCACATTTAGCAAAAGCTGGGCCAGGAGGCCCTTCCTACCCCACTTGCGGGAGTTTTTCCACTCCTGTCATTCTGATTGACAGGTCACTGACCCCAAGGTCAAGTTACTGGTAGACTTATTTTATTTTATTTTATTTTTACTAAGTTTCGAGAGAGCGACCTCTGTGTTATTGGTGCCTGTAACAAGAGATTATGTCTATGGAGAGTGGCCATAGAATAGAGGGAGAGGAACATAGAATGGGTGTGAGCAGAAATGGGTTTGAGCTTTGTGCTGGCACTCACTAGCTGCAAATGTTTGTTAAATTATTAGTCGTTTTCCAAATATAGTTTCTTTATCTATAATGAGAAAGCTAACAATTCTTATATCCTGAGATTGTTTTGGTAAAGATTAAATACTGGAATACATGCAACATGCTTATAATAATACTATGGCACATAATAAACATTCAATATGCATTAGTTATATGCATATTGTAATATATGCATATTGTTATATGCATATTGTAATATATGCATATTGTAATAATACTATGGCACATAATAAACATTCAATATGCATTAGTTACTATTATTATCTTACTAGAGGCCTGATGCATGAAATGCGTGCAAGAGTAGTCAGTCCTTCACAGCCACGGCAGCTGTGGGCGGCAGCCTGGATCCCTCCCTCACAGCCCCAGCTTCACCTCAGAAGGACATCTGGTCTAATTAGCATAGTAAGCTTTTGTTATTATAAACTAGAGGCCCAGTGCATAAAAATTCGTGCACTCAGGGGGAAAGGGGGATCCCTCAGCCTGGCCTGCACCCTCTCACAATCCGGGACCCCTTGGGTAGGGTCTCTAAGCCTGGCCTGAGATCAGGGCCTATTGGGCTTTCCTTCCCCTGGCTGCAGGCAGCTGGCCCCACCCCTGCCGCTGGCACTGCTTGCCATCTCTGCAGCACTGCCCCCCTCCCCTGCCACTGGTGGCCTCCCTCTGCAGGCGACAGGCATGGGGTGGGATGGCATGGCTGACCTGGGCCTCCCTTGGTGGAGTGATTGCTTCCCGGTCCCATTCCTGACACAGAGTTGCCGCTAGTGGCCTGGGCCTCCCACTTTCTTTGCTGGGGAGTAGGGCCAGCCCTGTGAGGGGCTGCCTGCCTACCTGATCACCACTAACCACTGATCTACCTACCTGATCACCCCTAACCACTCTGCCTGCCTGTCTGATCACCCTTAACCATTCTGCCTGCCTGCCTGATAACCCCTAACCACTGATCTACCTACGTGATCACCCCTAACCACTCTGCTACCTGCCTGATCACCTCTAACCATTTGCCTTCCTGTTTGATCACCCCTAACCACTGGCTTGGGGATGGGGCCAACCTGGCGAGGGGCCGTGATCATTTCAGTCATTATGCTATTGGTGGCTGGCCTTTTATAATACTATAGGATAATCATGACCATCATGTATAGAATCTCTTAGAATATTAGGACATTTAGGAAAAACTATGATTATCTTGTCATAGATTGATATTTAATGATTGATAAAATTGTGAATATGCAAAAATAAGTGACTAGGAGAAGATTACACAGATGGTGGAAAAGTTAGACCAAAATATCAAGGCTTCTGTTTTCTTCTCTGGTGATCTATGTGGAGAATTTAAACAAAACAATGCTATTTCATGCACAGTGTTAAGCCTAAGTCAATCAATCAGCAAATATTCATTATTATATTGATTTATTGATCCATTCACCCTGGCAAAATGACTATGTTACTAATCACTCTTTTATACTATTCAGGTACATTCATTTTTAGGAAGGTTAAAGATGGCCCAAAGTCACAGAGCCAATTCATCAAGCTTAATTATAAGTTTTGCACTTTAATTTGTCTCTACACAAAAAATCAGCATGGTAAAAAATGGGAATTGACTTTTAAGTGTTTATTTTGAAGATAAACAGTTAAACTGAACCAAACAAATAAATTGTCAATTAGCAACATACTGATTTCTAAATAACCCATTGGTTAAACGACCTCATTAATTTTCTTCTCATAATGCGCTGCTTAGACACAATTGCAGTGTGTATGAGTGTGTGTATGCATGCAGAAGTAAACATGCTTTCTATCTCCTTGACAGGGCTGCATCCATATGAAATATTTTGTAATGTCTCCTAAGAATAATAGACATAATTTTACCTGACATATCTGGGAAATGGCATTGCTGATTGATGACCAATTATATGTAATCAGAGTGTATTTTTGCTATGACTTTGCTCTTGCCATCTTTCTTATGCACTCATGAAATAAATATTTAGGGGGGAAAATGCCGAATTCTAGTATCCTCTAAATTACTCTTTTCTAACTGCCAAATAAATACTTCAAAAGATAGCTAAGTACACAAACTCTGACTTTCTGTTTTGTGGCTGGATGTGTACTGAAAATAAGAAAACCTCTCAGGTACTTTAAACATGTGATTCCTATTATCATGACAAAAATAAAAAACGTGCCATCTCCATCTGTGTAACTCCATAGCTGATATGCTTTTTGCTGGGCCACACTGCCTCCATGTCTCTGGGCAGAGCGGGGACAAAAATAACTAGAGCATGGTGGCACTGGGTTAGTGAAAATATGGCCCTGGGACTTCAGGTTCCTACCTGCATGCAATTTATAAATAGGATGGTTATCAGGTAACCGAGACACAGACAAGGCTCCAAGAGTAGGCTACTCCCATGCCCATTACTCAAAACGAAGCTCCTGAACATTCCTTCCTGCACCTCTCAACATATTTTCTGAATGTTCTGGGCAGTGTACAATTTTCAGTATCATTCAAAAATGCCACAGACACAGAAAAGAAGAAAACCCCCCAAATTGCCCACAGTACTGTCTAAATTGAGGACAAAGGATTTTTCATTTCATCAACATCAATCTGCCCCTGCCTTCACCTCCCACCCAAACCACTCCCTTCACCCCTGCTGCCTCAAAAGATAAACATAGTCTGAGAACATTATTGGAGAAAAGAGGATGTTGTACATGCACAAAGGATGAGAGCTTGCATTTCCATAGAACCATGTTTACTGCATTTCTACTGTTCCAGAAGAGGCAAATACTATATGCTCCTAACTAATACTTCTAGGTAATTTTTACTATCAGTTGTGGGCTTATCAGCATGATGGTTCACTAGCCCTGTTTCCAGATTCTTGCTCCATCGCTGGGTGGCTGAGAGAGCACAGTCACCTGCTGGGTTTCCTGCTCTGTACAATACTGACAACAACGCCTCCACAGGCTTG
The DNA here is from genome assembly GCA_004026805.1 of Lasiurus borealis. Taxonomy (NCBI): domain Eukaryota; kingdom Metazoa; phylum Chordata; class Mammalia; order Chiroptera; family Vespertilionidae; genus Lasiurus; species Lasiurus borealis. Next base: position 53,208 of record PVJN01001545.1, read on the forward strand.
TTTGCTTTGATTGAAGCATTCATCTTATATGAAAACTGCTGTTTGAAATGTTAACCCTGCTATTTTGGCTTCTGGAAATGCTTGCTTGCTTAAATAATAAGGAAATAAGAGTACTCCCATTCCAGAGAGGCCATAAACCTTCCTCAGACGAAGTTATCAGTGCTGGCATCAGGGCAGGCCTTTGGTTGAGGTCCCAAAGCCCCAGCACATAGGGCTCTTTAAGAACTTGCAAAGGAAACTGGAAAACCTCATATTTGGGAGATAAAGAAGGTAAAAAAATATAAATAGGAAAATTTCCTCCATGTTTTTTGCCCAGAATTTGAGAGACATTTTTCTCTGGGCCTGCATGTAATGATGATGATGATGATGATGATGATGACGATAATGATGATAAATGTAACTCTATCTCTCTAAGCTTTGCTTGGTTCTTTTCTGGTTTCATTCACCAAAATACTTTTTATATGTGGTGTGTGTGTGTGTGTCTGTGTGTGTATGTGTAGGGTTTATATGTGGTGTGTGTTTGTGTGTATGTGTGGGGTGTATATGTGTGTGGTATGTTTTTTTGTGTGTGTATGTGTGTGGTATATATGTGGTGTGTGTGTGGGGGGTGTGTATATGTGGTGTGTGTGTGTGTGTGTGTGTGTATGTGGCATGTATATGTGTGGTGTGTGTGTGTGTACGTGTGGGGTGTATATGTGTGGTGTGTGTGTGTGTGTGTGTGTGGGGTGTATGTGTGTGGTGTGTGTGTGTGTGTGTGTGTGTGGTGTGTGTGTGTATATGTGTGGGGTGTGTGTGTGTGTATGTGTGGGGTGTAGATGTGTGGTGTGCGTGTGTGTATGTGGGGTGTGTGTGTATATGTGTGGTGTGTGTGTATGTGTATGTGTGGGGTGTATATGTGTATATGTGTGGTGTGTGTGATTGTATGTGTCGGGTGTATATCCCAGATTCCCTCTATTTCTTACCTTATATCAAGTTTATCAGAAAAAAATCCTAAAGACTTAACATCCAAGCCTTAACCCGAATCTTTTCACTTCGGTTCATATCTTTTTCTAAAATCCTAGTCATAAAACCATCTCATATCTCCCTACAATTCCATTCTCATGGCTCTCTCTAATACAGTGTAATAGCACAGAATCACATGAAATGTAATCAATAATTCAAGTACTTCTTGTATTTGACAAGCTAAAATTTCAGAAAATGTAGAATTATGTTAAACATTTTGTAGTGATATTCAATGTGGACATGTTTTACAAGGATTAGATGTTTGTGTTATTATTTTGAAAAGTACTTAACATTTATATTTGTTAGTTATCTTTTAAGTTGTGAATAAGTACCAAAGTATAAAATGGCATTGTTTTAGGATTCATAATGTTTTTAAGTTAATTGAAAGCTGTACCCTTTAATAAAAATAAATGACTACAAGCAATAACCCAGAAGGAATAAATAAATATAGGGAAATAAAAACAATATTAATAGAGTTGAGAACCCATAAAAGTACTCAGAGCTGAAAGTACCTCTTGGAATGGGATTGAGGAGGCAACTGACTCAATCCTAGTATTGAGTATTGTCTCCATAAAGGACCCGGAAGGGGGGTCACTTTTATAAATTCTCTTTTCTAATTATAAGAAGCCCCAATGTAATACTGAAGGACTGCCTAGATATACATCTATACTAATGAAAGAGTAATATGCTAATCAGACCGTGACACCTTCCAGATGTCCTTCTGGACAAAGCCATGGTGGCAGGGCTGAGGCAGAGGTGATTAGGGGCAATCAGGCTGGGGGGTGGGGGTGGAGGGAGGCTCAGTTGGGGGAATTGGGCTGGCAGGGGCAGCAGTTGGGGGAAAGAAAGCCAGCAGAGGGGGATATTGGGGGCAAGAAGGCTGGCAAGGGGAGCAGTTGGGGGCGAGCAGGCTGGCAGGCAGAGTGGTTAGGGGTAATAAGGCATGTAGGCAGGTGAACGGTTAGGAGCCAACAGTCCTATGAGATCATGCCTAAACCAGCAGTTGGACATCCCCCAAGGGGTCCCAGATTAAGGAGGGTGCAGGCTGGTCTGAGGAACCCCTCCCCCCATGCACAAATTTCGTGCACCGGGCCACTAGTAAATATATAAAACTTAAAACCAAACATAGATTTCAGACTTCCTGGGCAAATAGCAGAGTCAATTAAAAAGGACAAAATCCACAATAGTTGTTATAAAGTTGAATTCCTGAATGTTTACTTGCTATCCTAGGTAACATGCTGAACTGCTTTTCTTGGATCACCTTGCTGAATCCTAACAATGGTTTGAGGTAGAAACCGTTATGCTATTTTTACAGGTGAGTAATATTAAATTCAGGAGAGCTAAGTAGTTTGCTAAAGCGCATGCAAACCGTAGATAGGGAAGTCAGGATTTGAGACCAGGTGCACTCCTGGGACTCCCCTCAAGCCCGCAACACTTTAAACACTTGGCTTTTCAATAGCTTAAGCACAGATACATTACAGCAAACTGAAAATGGCATCCAAAAAAATTCTCAAGTAAACTCTGCTGTAGCTTCAGGCAACGTTCCCAAACTTTTTCTGGAGATTTTAATAAGCATTCAAGCAGAAAGGTCTTGTGGTCAAACACATTTGTAAAGTAGCCTTATCATTTCACCCTCTTAAGAACTCAAATCGCATAGATCAAGTTTTGAAGAGCTCTTTTTAAAAATTATTCACTAAAAGTGGCTCCGTTTCTCAAACCAGTAATATTAAACAGGGGGATTTTTTTTTCCCCCTTTAAACTGTGAGTACAAAATTAGAAACAGATTCAAAAGAGGAAAAGCATTTCAAAATAAATCACTGGAAGAGAAACCATCATATTTTACATGATAATAACAGTGCCATGGCAGACCTCTCTCTCCCACACTGAGCATTCTCAACACAGTCAACGAATCCTGATGATTTGACTTCCTCACTATTTCTCAAATTTATTTTCTTCTTTCCAAGTCTCCTATCATTGCTTTAGATGAGATCCCGATCATTTCTCCAACGGACAACTTGAAAATCTTTCTAATTATTCCCCTTAACTCCAATCTCATCACCTTTGAATTCATCCTCCTTAAAGCTGACAGAGCTCAAGCTAACTACGCAAATTCAACTGTCACTTTTCTCAAATTAAATAGCTTTAAGCTCATCATTATTGTCCTTGAGCTAAAGCTGAAGCTTTCGCGCAGGGCACACCACTTTGGCATTAGCAAATCTTTTACCCTTTGAATCCTTCCCACTTTATCAGCAGGAACACCAAGCATCATGCCCCCACCCTGGAACATAAATTTATCCTCTGCTCTTATGCTTTTCAAGCTTACAGCCACACCCTTCCACATCCGCCTGTTATTTTCCCTTTAAGAGTCAAATTTCAAAATCTACCCCTTATTTGGTTTTGAAACCGGACCTTTGAACTTTCAAACCAGAGTTACTGAAAGAGCCATGTTTTAGCACTCACAAATGGTACAACCCATCCTAATTTAATTAAACATGCTAACTGTGCAATCTTTAACAGTTTAGTTGTCTCTTCATAGACTATGCATGTATCGGTACCTCAAATATAGATTTACTGTGAAGAATCAGTTATAAGGGAAATAAAATGCAGTTAGGTGGTATTATTTAAGCACACAATAAATGCAAACTGGTGGTATTATCATTATCATTTTATTGGCATCTGTTTGGGTTCTATATCTCCAGATATTTTTATGCTAAAACATCTTTCTCCCTCAGCCTGTGGCCCTCTCTCTCCCCTTTTTCTTTCCCCATACTTAGTTCAGGTTTTATGTATACTTAGAAAGTGCTCAACAACTGGTGTTTGATCAAACTGAATGAAAATACCTACAAGTCTCAAAATGCCAAAGCTGGCTGTGTTGGCAGTCAGACCATTTCAGATTTTTAATCAATTTTAATCTTTTTAATGATTGAACAAAAATAGTTAAACAATGCTGGTACCCTTATAAGTATGGTGTATTCAAAATTCATTTTTCATGGCTGTATAGGTCATGGTCATATGATGTTTTTCCATTAAAAACATCAATTTATTTGACATTCATCTTAGCCCAACAAGGTACAAAGTTATCTCCTCCAGACAGATGACAAAACCAAAGCTCCTATTGGCTAAAATGTCTCCAAAAACACAGCTAATATATAACAGCTAGAAATGCAACTGGGTCTCTGAATCCCAAGTTCTTGCACCTGCACAGACAGCAAACACCAACAAGTTCCAATGCCAGTAAATTAGACCCAAGTTCTTTTCTCAGAATTTCAGTAGAATAAATATGTAACTTGAGAAATTCATGTCTGAGATATATTGCTAATTTTGTAATAGTCAAGTCCATCCAATGATTGCATATCATGTATTTGTGAATGTATATTCTCATTTCTCTGAAAAAAAAAAAACACAGTATGAGAAAATGGCTAAATTGTGCCTGCATACCCCAAGGAAAATCTCCACTTTGATTATTTCAATCTCTAATGAGTTTCTTCACAATTCCCAGGTTATTACAAGTGCCCCAGACATGAGAATAACCTCAAAATTATTTTCTCTTCTTGCCCACCCCAGAACCATGGACATTCCTTACATGAAAAAAGTAAACACTAGAACAACAACTTGGTTTTTCTAAATAATTTAAAATCCATTCATTCTTTCTCATTTTTCATCTGCTACCGAGTTAAAAAGTAAATAAGATAGGAAACGCCTTGGAATGCAAAGCAAATTCTCTAGCAGATGAACCATGATTCATTAGATCCCATACTGCTGAATCTCTAGGCAAGTCACTTCCATAGTCTGAGGATTACTGAAACCCAGAAGATAATCTTATACAAAGACATGCACTGTTAGTGGCCCCCAGTAAATATGGCACAATCTCATTACCCAGTATTGGAACAGAATACTTCACTAGGAAAATCCCATGAGACCATAATATGAGACCATATTAAAGTCTTCTTATCTCATAGATGTATGATTTCATAGAAGGCTTAGATCATAATCCCCCAAACATTACAATATATGCAAAGTAGGATTAGAGGCAGGCACTATGAGAGACTCTCCCTCCCATGCAGGTCAGGGTCCGCAGTTAGACAGATATGGTCAAAAGTATTTTTCAATGTTACCTACACTGACTCAGAGATGCAGCGAGACCATTTTCAGTTAAAAAATCTCTATAAAAGTCATCACTTATGTTTATTCATTAAGTCATTTAACTTGTGATGGAGGATGAGTCTTGCTTGGCATTGAAAGTCAAATTTAGGGCCAGTGATATTTTCAGAATTTTGAGCCTTTTCATCTCTTTGTTAGTTTTTGTTTTGCTTTTTTGTTTTTGTTTGTTTTTTTTTGATGGGCTTGAATTCCATCCAATCTTTTTTTTAATATATTTTATTGATTTTTTACAGAGAGGAAGGGAGAGGAAGAGAGTTAGAAACATCAATGAGAGAGAGAGACATCTATCAGCTGCTTCCTGCACACCTCCTACTGGGGATGTGCCCACAACCAAGGTACATGCCCTTGACCGGAATCAAACCCGGGACCGTTCAGCTCGCAGGCTGACGCTCTACCCACTGAGCAAAATCGGCTTTGGCACCATCCAATCTTTAATACAAAAAAGCATTTCCAGATGTGGACTCTTAAGTTATCCATTTATTTTCAAAATCTCGAAATTTGAGAAACTTCTGAATTCTCTTTCTGGAACTGGTTTTCATCTTATGGAAATACAATTATAGCTTCAAATGACTAGACAAGTGTATGATCTCAGTTTGAGGCAAGTGAGGCTTAAAAGACACATTCTTAGCTTACTTGTACTTCATCACAGATATTTCTGGCAATAATGCTTCGAAGTTTATGTCTTTGTTATTGTTGTTTTGTGAGTACATCTTTCACCTCTAAGTATTGAACCAATGTGTTATGCTATGTATTCTGAGGTATATACTAGATATCAACTGAGTCCTTACTACTGAATATTGAAATAAAGGTAGCCTCTGCACTCCCCAAAACACGCTCTTACCTTCAACCAAACTTTCCAATAATTCTGTTTCATACTGATTTCATATAAAAATAAAAAACTTGTTCCCTAGCCAGTGTGGCTCAGTTGGTTAGCCATCGACCATGCACTAAGAGTTTCTGGTTCCATTCCCAGTCTGGGCACACGCCAGTCCGTGGTGGGGGTGGAGGAGGGGGTGTCTGTGGGAGGCCGTAGGTCTATGTTTTCTTCTGGCATCGATATTTCTCTCTCCTCCCTTTCTCTCTCTAAAAATTAATAAAAACACTTTTAAAAAGAAATTGACAATGTTTTCTTGTAACAAATGAAATATATCAATATTTTATCCATGCTGTTAAAAATGTAGTAGGGATATTTTAATGTTTTAGAAAATAATGTATTCATCAGCTGGCATAATGTTAACTGTTAAACAAGGATTGTTAATATGATATGGATTTCATTATATCACTTTCTGTCACTTTAATGACTCATTAAGCCAAGGAAAAGTCATCAATCACTTGTTTCATTCACATCCTAGGGTAATTTTGAGGTAACAGCTTTCAGTTTGTTCTTGAAAATCTTTTATACTGAAAAGCTTTTAAAACTTTTGTTGCCTATGATACGAAGTATATTATTATTCCATTATTTCTATTTTATTTTCTGCCACATAATATATTTAAGTAGATATTATAGTTAAAAGGAAAAAAATTAAGCCATTCTTTTCTTTCTAAGAACCTGAAAATTAAATACCAAGCAACTTGTAGTAATGGCACTGCAATTTTGTTTTACAACAATGCTGATGAATCTCAGTCTGGAAACAGCAAACACCTGACAGAGAAAAAAAAGAGTTCAGTCTAATATTCAATTTCATATTGACTTCTCTGCTTAGAGTGTCTACAGGATGAATAGTCTCATCTTATATATAAATATCCCATTGCCACCGAGATCTACTATGCTTTGCAATTGGTCACGCAGACATATTTATATGGACAATGTACAGAGGATTTAAGAATGATGGCCTCAAAACTAAAATTTCTTACTAGCAACTGATGGGACAAAATGAAATCCAGAAATTGATATGCTGCTTCTTTAATATTGAAAAGAATTTTGGATATGGGACTTCGAACGAAACAAAAAATATGGGCTGCATTCGCCTACAAATAACATTCAGCTTTACCATAGATGGTGGATATTTTGTGTGCACTGAACATATTTTAAAAATCAACTTGAATCTATTACTCCAATTTTCATAAAGCTTTGCTGATTTTGCCAAATTTATAGGTAAGACAGCTATAAAAATTTATGGTGTCTTTATTTGTTTTTAGAAAGAGTACTATTATCTTGTAGTAGCATATACCAAAAAATTACGTTTGTGTATTTCAGGTAGTTTGTATGACTTTTAAGGTTTATGCAACATCTCTGTGAGTTAGGAAAAAGCAATTGTTTCCCCTATTTTGTAGATAAGAAAAAAGGAGCATACAGTGGTCCTCTTAATCATTTAAATGTGTTAACATTTAGGTTCTAGATGAAAAAAAAAATGTCTCTCCTCTGAGAGATCTCTGAATATCACACTAAAGTAATGGTTCAGATATAAACATATTTTAATGAGACTCTGGACTGCTATGGAAAAGTCATGTGACCAAAGCTTGGATTATAAGGAATTTTTGGCCAAAACTCTTTTGAGTGTGTTTGCCCTGGCAGTTTCAGCAGGATCCAGGAGGCCCACCGTTGCAGGTACCTGCAATGAGCCCTAACAAAATGGCCCCTGTAATTGGTACAGTCAGATCTTGAACATGCCCTGAACCTTCCGGTAAATTTATGAACTAGAATATAAAACCCTGGTAAACTGCATATCAGCTTAAGTGAACAGAGATTCATTTCAAAACAAGGCAGCAAGATCTTAAAAGGAATATCAGAATAGCACTATATTGACCACTTCCATTGATTTTTAAGAACAGTGCATTGAGCTATATGGTATCTGGGTTCCAGTTTTGGAATTTCCACTTAATACTGGTGCAAAATCTTGCCAATGAATACAGATTTCTTTGCCATTCCTTCTACCATAAAATTGAAAGCACTTGGTTAGTGATCTCTAAGGACTTCCCATATACATCATTCTATATTTTATAATTTCTTTTGGATCAGTGACAATGAGCCAGAGATAACATGATACAGAAGAAATAGGAATGGACCAAGCCTCATGGACAATGTAACCCAACTCACAAGCCAGCTCAGTCCCTTACTAGATGAAGGTGCTCATTACCTACCAAACCTACCTAGTAAAGTGCAAGATAGACTCAAATCTTGAGAAGTATTGTGCAGGTAGAGACTAGATAATTTTATACACAATGCTAGATATTTAATAAAAATTGTCATTTATGTCACTATAAAAAAATAAAAATGAAAGCAAACCCAAGGAGACCCAGGCATTGGGTTTGGAAAGAATGGTTCTTTAAAATAATTGTAATAAATATGTTGAAGAGAATAAATGACAAGATGGAAATTTCACTAACTGAAATATTTTAAAAATTAATCAAATAATGAAACATCTAAAAGGAAAATAAGTCTCTAATTGAAAATAAGGCAGGTTATGGGTTTTGCTGCAGTTCGGATGCAGCAGAAGAAAATGTTAGCAATGGAAGATAGATCAGTAGAAAATATATGGCTTAAGACAATAGAGAGAAAGAGGTAGAAAGTGTAGCAAACATTTGGGGTAAAGTTAAAAAGGTCTAACCCATATTTACATTGTGTCCCAGAATATGCTATTGAGAGAAAATAGGGAAAAGGTAGGTACTAAATGAGAAGAATATCACACACACACACACACACACACACACACACACACACACACACACTTCCACACAAAGAGAATTTTCTATTTAGTGTTTAAACTCGGAAACAACCAAAATATTCACTGAATGAAAGAATAAGTAAACCGGAACTACCATACAATAGAATAGTATCCACCACTACAAATGAATTATCAAAGCATGAAAAGACATAAAGACCTCTAAAATGAATACTGCTACGTCCTGGCTGGTTTGGCTCAGTGGATAGAGCATTGGGCTCAGGACTGAAAGGTCCCAAGTTCAGGTTCTATCCCCGGTGGGGGGCATGCCAGAAGCAAACAATCAATGATTCTCTCTCATCATTGATGTTCCTCTCTCTCTCCCTCTCCCTTCCTCTCTGAAATCAATAAGAATGTAAAATAAAATGAATACTGCTATGGGAAAGAAGACCATCTTAAAAGGCTGCATACTATATGATTCCTGCTATATTACATTCCTGGAAAGGCAAAACTAATAAAAAGGTCAGTAGTACCAGGAGCTACGGTGCCAGGGGAGAGGGTAGAATTAACAGATAGAGCTCAAAGGAGTTTTAAAAGGGCAGGGAAGCTATTCTGTATATTACTACGATGGTAAATGCATGTCATTATGTATCAAAAACAAATAGAAATGACTTCAAAGCAGAAACAATGAAATCCAGAGAACAATTGCATGACATTTTTAACTTGCTAGAAAAAAAACCTGCAAAGATAGAAATCTTTGCAGGGAAAAGAGTACATAGAATAATGACAAAATAATGGTGGTTCTAGATGAACAAAAAAGATATGTTTTGTCATCAGCATATCTAGTCTAAAAGAAATAGTTCAATATATCTTTAGGCAAAATTATTCTAGGTAAAAATGGAAAAATAAAGCCAAAAATAAAAGTTTAATATGTGGATGGATATAAAGAAACATTTATAATAATAGATTATTCCTAAAAAGGAAATAAACATATGTAAGATTAAAATGAAAGAAACCATCAATAAAACAACAAGAAAGGTCACTGTATGGGAGAATATATTTGCAAATGTTATCACTGATAAAGGTTTAATCTCCAACATCTATAGCCAACTTATACAACTTAATAAAAGGAAGATAAATGATGCAATAAAAAAAAATGGCAATGGACCTAAATAGAACCTTTTAGAACGAAGACAGAAGGAAGGCCAAGAGACACATGAAAACATGCTCAAAGTCACTAATTATCCGAGAGATGCAAATCAAAACAACAATGCAATACCATTTCACACCTGTCAGAATGGCAATTATCTACAAATCAACAAACAACAAGTGTTGGCCAGGATGCTGAGAAAAAGTAGCCCTCATGCACTGCTGGTGGGAATGCAGACTGGTGCAGCCAGTGGGGAATAGTATGGAGTTTCCTCAAAAACTAAAAATGGAACTCCCATTTGACCCAGTTATCCCACTCCTAGGAATACATCCTAATATATTAGAAACACCAATCAGAAAGAATATATGCTCCCCTATGTTCATAGCAGCACAATTTACAATAGCTAAGATTTGGAAACAGCTTAGGTGCCCGTCAGCAGATGAGTGGATCAGAAAACTGTGGTACATCTACACAATGGAATTCTATGCTGCTATAAAAAAGAAGGAATTCTTACCATTTGCAGCAACCTGGATGGAACTGGATAGCATTATGCTAAGTGAAATAAGCCAGTCAATGAAAGAAAAATACCACATGATCTCACTCATTTATGGAAAATAAAGAACATTATTAAACTGATGAACAAAAAGATAGATACAGAGGGAGTAAAGCATCAAACAGACTGTCAAGTTACAGCAGGAAGGATAGGGAGAGATGGGGTAGATAAGAGATCAACCAAAGGACTTGTACGCATACATATAAGCATAACCAATGAACACAAGACACTGGGAGATTAGGGCATGCCAGGGAGTGGGAGGAGAGGCAATGGGAATATATTTATACATGTAATACATTAATAAAAAATAAAAAATAAATTAAAAATGACTATAATAAATGAAAGCCAGGGAAGATGTAAGCAGAGTTAAGTGTTCTAAGTCCCTAAGATTATCTAGAAAACTATAGTTAAATAATGTAACCCTAGCAAGCTAATTGACAGAAATAATGCAATAACTTCAATTAATCCAAAACAATATGAGACTAAGGGACATATGTAAGATAGAAAATCATAATATAGATGGTAGATCAAAGCCCAATATAACAGTGATTATATTGAAAGTAAATTGTCTATTATAATTAGAGAAACAATTATGAGATGCTAGAGGCCCAATGCAGGACTTCATACACAGGTGGGGCCCAACTGATCCCACTCAATAGGGGCAAAATAGCAGCCAGGTCAGTGGGGTGGGGATGCAGGAGGCTGGTTAGCTGGCCCCGCCCCCAATTGGAGGAGGCTGGACAGGGGCCAGGTCGGCTGTGGGGGAGGGGAAGCGGGAGTTAGGCTGGTTGGGAGAAGGGGCCCCAGAAGGTTGTCTGGCTGTCTCTCCTCCCTGATTTGGGTGCGAGGGCTAATCAGAGGCTGGGCCAGCTGCACGGAGGGGACAGGGGAGGTTGGCTGGCCAGCCCCACCCCCGATCAGGCTGGTTGGCCAGCTACAGTGCACATCATAGCAAAAGGTCATTCTGATTGTTCTGGTCGTTCTGTCATTCCAGTCATTGGGCTTTTATATACCAGTACAGAGGTGCCTTGATATACGAGTGCCCTAACATACAAGATTTTTGAGATACGAGCCGTCGAGCAAGCGATTTTTGCTTTGAAATATGAGCAACATTTGAGATAGGAGTGATTGCGCTGATCTGCACACGACCCACCAGTTTACCACAACTCGAGCGTCTCATAGTTCCCCACGCCTCAAGGTTACGGAACGAATTAAACTCATATCTCGAGGTACCACTGTGTATATAGATGATTGAAAAAAGGTGCTCCTTACAAGAGTCACACTTGGCAGGTGACAGAAAGGCTAAAAGTAAAGTGATTTTTTTAAAGGAAAAATAAGAATGTCAAAGCAGTTGAAATTAGTTTCACTCAAGTGATAATGCCACTACTGTGTTGTCTTGATGTCCTGAGATATCCTTAAATGTGCTAGGCCTAAATTTGGGGGAAGAGGAGTGGGAAAGTACTTCATGTTATGAGGAATCAATCTATTCCACTTCCTAGAAAAGTGGATTGGGAAAACCACTCTCAGCCTCCTCTAACCCCCACCCTTCTTTATCTGGGCACTACTGAGTCCCTCTGTTTCCTTCTCCCCGGCTCCAGTGTGCAGATCTTCCAGACAGTGAGGGGGAGGAGTATGGAGAGCACTGGTTAGGGAGCTCATTTGCCTACTGATCTAAGTCTCTGCCTTTCACTAATGCTATCACTAATGAAATCCATAAATTGATCTTTGTGCTTCTGCTCTTCCTGACTTATTTCTCAATTGGGTCAAAACTCAGGAGAGATTTAAGAAGAAGACAAATGATTAATCTTCAACCTCCCAATAATGAGTAGGTGTGACATTTCTCAGGGAAAATGAATCTAATTTCACGTTCAGCTCTCCAAACATATTCACACCTGCACACACTAAAACATGCAGAAGTGTATGTCAACTCTGAGAGGATCTGTTCCCAGTCATTTCCTGGTATATTTTATAGGATTATCCCAGGGAGGCTCTGGGGTACAATGATTGTTAGGACTTAGATTAGGCAAAGCCTTCAATTGACTAATAGCAATTAGTCTCTGATAATTCATACCAGTGAAAAATAACAAATCTGTGAATCATGTTTTAGAACATAGGATAGCCAGAGTTTTCCTGCTATACCCTCAAACTCAGTCATTCTGAGATTATACATCAATGTGAGCAGTAATTTCTAGGGAGGTTCCTAGACTTTGGCAAATAAACCAAGTTTTCCTTTTTTTTTCTAAAATAAATTATTCCTAATGGAAACCAATTATGGTTTGATTGGTAGTAGCATTTCTGACATTCTTCCTCCTAGTTTCTTTTTACCTTTTTCTATTATTGAGATTAGCAATGTTCAGCGATTCTTTCAATTCCTTCTGCCCTATTTAATTACAGCTGCTCTTTCTTTTACTGTACATCTTTTCAAAAATCTTATTACTTATTATCACCAGTCACTCACATTTAATAATGTACACAGAATCACCTATATACTTTTAACTTTTGATACCTTAGACTTCACAATATGCAAGTGTCTTGATATTCCTTTTGGCAGAGATGTGTCACTGTTCCGATTTGGAGCTATATTGAACTAGCATTCATCTTTTAGCATTTAAATATCTACAACCTCATGTAGCTTGGCTGTTGTTTTTTCTCTCTGTCATTTATTCTTCCTCCCACATTAATGTCATCTCTTGAAAAAATCAGCTACTTTTTAAAACTCCTGTTCTTTGTTTTAAAAATTTCAAGTCAACCTTAGACTCCCACACCCTGAGCAAATGTTTTACAACTTAACCTGAAAAACTTTATTTAAGAATAATTTTACACCTACTTGGAAACTCTTAAAATTAAAGTACTAAATTTTAGATGATGTGAGCTGATGCGATGTTAGAAAAAAAATCCATTTTGAACCACACATTCCCAACACCTTTAATTTATGAAGAAGGGAACTGAACCACAGAGAAGTGAAGTTATTTGCCTGCTTCGAGTCATACAGACTTTAGTGTCAGTCATGATCAGTATTTATGCTTTCTGGATACCAGGTCATGCTATCTTTATTACAACATATAACCCACTGGTCCAACCTTTTTAAGAACATTGTCAGGTTCTCCACCAACTGATCATAATCAGGGTAAAATTTATAACTTTGAAAACCAGAACACTCTAGAATGCAGTGCTATGGCCTTATTTGTGAGTGTGAGAATATGAGGACATGCAAAACATACACTTTCAAACCATACGTATGTATCATATGCATATATAGCATATATACCTACATGTAGGTAGTATACTTATTGTATAAGAATTCACCAGAATGTCTTGTTTTTGCCATCATTATCCACTGCCTTTCTTATCAAGAATAACTAAAAAAAATTCAAGTTTGTTATTTTTTTATGAGTATGGATCTTGTAGGTAATGGAGATAACAGTAAATATGAGTTATCATGTCATGGGTCCTTTATGGAAAAATCAGGATGGATTTTTACTGATTCAAGAAAATTTGAGAATTATCTCACTGCCCCAACTAAAAAAGGATTTACTGTTTTTGTAAGTATAAAACACAAGGGCAATGCCAGTTGAAGGACTTGTGGATTCATTATTGCTTTCATGTCTGATCTTGTGTGTGATGAAAGAAACAGCAATCTACTCTAATGCTGGTTCTCTCTGTAAACCAAATGTTAGTACATATAACTGAGTTTTACTTCAACACAGGTTGACCATGTTCTATGAGCCAAAGGACGTTGAAAGTTGAGGTATAGGTGGACAAGAACATGAAGCAATGACAAGAATGAAGAATTTTACCCTGAATAGAAGTGTTAGATATTGAAGAATTTTATCCGAGGGAAGAAATATCATTTTATTATCTTATAAAAGTGAAAATATTTGCAGTTCATCTTTCTAACATAGTTCTGATCATGCATGTCTTTTATATAAGGTCATTTTTATTCACATGGGGTTGTAATTAACTTGTTAGTTAGAAGTGAAAATATAATTGGAACATAAGATAGCCCTCATTCCAAATGTTGCACTCAATTAATAAATCTCTCTCAATGTCAAGTTCTTTTATGAACAATCTTTCATCCATTTTAGCTACACAGTGAAGTGCGAAGGCCACCCTGATATAAACAGAGGAAATCCGTAGAGTGGTGAATACTTCCATTTCTGTGAATGCGGCCCTTGTATATTTAAAGTTGTGAAAATCCCTCAAATCAGAAAAATAGTTTAAATAAAGCTCTATTTAAAAATGTAAAAGACTTCATGTAATGGTGATAGTTTGAAAAGTAGTAAGAAAGACTTTTCACAATAATCTATACATATAAAAAGCGAGCGACTAGAATGCTGCAATGACCGGAATGACTAATAGCTATGATGCCTACTGCATTCCCATTAGGCTGTGGCCCCTCCCCCTCCTGGTTTCACCCCAGATCAGCCCACTTCACCCAGATTGGCCTGAAGACCCTCCCCCTGGCCAGCCCTGCCCCTGATTACCCCCCTACCTTAATAGGGGCCAGAGCTGGCTGGCCAACCTTCTAAAGCCTCTCTCCCTGGACAACCCAGCCCCTGATGGGCCCCCACCACCCCAGCTAGCCATATGCCTGATCTCCCCCCTCACCTCAATAGAGGGCAGGACCAGCTGGCCAACTTCCTGCATCATTCGCCCCCTCCCGCCCCCGCTCCCAGCTAGTTGTGCCCCTTATCAGCCCCCCACTCTGATCAGGGGCAGGGACAGCTGGCCAACCACCCAACCACCCATGGCTCCTCCCCCAGGCCGCTGGCCCCTAATAACCACCCCCCTACCCTATTTGGGGTCAGGGTCAGCTGACCCACCACCCACAGCCCCTGCTCACAGTTGGCCCCACCCCTGATCAGCCCCCACCACCCTGCTTGGCCCACAGCCCCTCCCCTCAGCCAGCTCAACCCCCAATTGGCCGCCCACACCTATCAGAGGTGGGCTGGCAGACCAACTTCCCATGGCCCCTCACCCAGCCACTGACCCCCAAATGGCCCCCCTCACCCCATTTGGGGTGGGGTCAGCCGGCCTACCACCCACCATCCCTCCCCATGACCAACCCATCCCTGATTGGGCTCTGATCAGGGCAGGCCAGCTGGCCGACCTCCTGCCATCTCCTCCTCCCAACAGGCCCAGCATGAGCTGCCATGATTGGGACCAGACCCCACATGCATGAATCCATGCACTGGGCTTCTGGTATCATATACTTCAGTTAGCATACCCAAGCACTACACATACATGATTGACATTGGGAGTTTGCTTAGGCACCTAACTTGTTTCAGCTTCAACATGGAAAGAGCTTAAAAACTGTTATTGGCACCTGTTAAGAGGGGAGCTATGTCACCTCAATTTCATATGTTGAAATTCTAACTCCCAGTACCTCAAACTTTAACTGTATCTGAAGCTAAGATAACAGAGAAAATGATATCCTGAGGGCAGGTCCTAATCCAATATGACTGGTTGGTGTCCTTAGCAGAAAGGAGATTCAGAGGCATGCAGAGGGAAAACTCGTGAAGACTCGGGGAGAAGACAGTGATATTTGTCATCTAAGAGGGATGCCTCAGAAGAAACCAACCCTGCTGATGTCTTGATCTCAGACTTCTAGTCTACAGAATTGTGAAGCAATACATTTTTGTTGTGTAAGGCACCCAGTCTGGAAGCCCTGGGAAATAAGTCCTTATAATAAGAGAAAGCTGGACAAACCAAAATTCACCAGCTTTTCTCAGACCGACCAATAAACCGAGATGGTGGGGAAAGCGTAGCCTGAGATTCAGAAAGCTGAGGTCTGCTTATATGAAGCAGAAGCTGCTAGAGCCATACACCACAGGACACACTGAAATGACAATTTTGCCAAATAGCCAGGGTGCGGTGGGGGTGGGAGGGGGGTTAGTGTGACCTCAGAGACAAGAGGGAGCCACAGACTTAGCTCTTTCACTCAACATGTACTCTCCTGGCCTTCACCTCCAGGAACTGCACAGGCTCTCAAGCACGGTATGTGCATACCGGCTTCCTTCCAGTGATCACACCATGGAGACAGGAGACAAAGAGGACCTTTGTAGTAGAGAAACCAGACCAAACCAGCCCAGGGAAATGATGAGCATCAGCAGAGACGCCAGGCTGACAGCGCGCACCTTTGACATGTTGCCGTGAGCATGGCACTTCACCTCTGTGCCTCCTCCCCCGATCCGTCACCCACGTCTCATCCTGAGAGGAACAAAGGCCAGTAGAGGGATGTTCTACAAAACATCTGACCAGTAATCCTCAAAACTGTCAGAATCTACAAAAACAAAGCAAAGCTGGAGAAAATGTCACAGACAGGTAGAGCCTAAGAAGACACAGACTAATGTATTTTCCAACTTTTGAGATGACCCCCAACTTTTCCAGTTAAAATAAAGAGTTTGGGATGTACCCACCCTATAAGATGACACCCGGTGTATAAGGGGACCCCTGACTTTTGAGAAGACTTTCCTGGGTTAAAAAGCCATCTTATATGCAGGAAAATATGGTATATGCAATCTGATGTCCCGAATGGTATTCCAGAACAATTATTTATATATTATCTCTCTATATAAAAAGCCAGGTTCTGTGACCACAGGATGACCAAACAACCAGTTACCATGTGGTGCACTGAGCTCCTCTGGTCTCTCCCCGCTGCCCACAAGCAGGGCGGGGCAGGACTGGGGACTGGCGAGCGGGCTGAACGGCTGACCTCTTGGTCACTGGCCCCGGCCTGCAGGCTCTGATGGATCAGCGATGGTGAAGGGGGGAATTGGGGTGGATGGCGGTAGGAATGGGCTGGCTGTCAGGGTATTGGGATCACCAGCTCATCCCCATCTGCTCGGGAGCTCAGGCCTATGGGACAGGAGGCACAGGCGACTTCACCTCCATGTGCGTGTGCCACAGTGGCCGCTGATGGAAGGCGCGGCGGGCTCAGGGCCGCTCACCCTGTGGCAGGAAGGCCACAGGGCACGCCCCCAGCTTCCATCAGCTCCTCAAGCCCAGCAGCAGCTTCCTGCTTTGAGAACAGCTTTCCTCCCTCTGGAACCTGGCCCTGTCGCCATTATTTTACAGTGTTTTCTGTATCTATTCAGCACTTTCATGCAAGGATTCATATCTATGACTTTTTAACATTTTCAATGAATTAGACTGTACTATATGTATTGATCTGAAATTCGCTTTGATAAATAAAGTAATTAATTTGGTCACTTCTCATCCCACAAGTTCATGAAAAAAAATACACACACACACACACACACACACACACACACATATATATATATATATTCATGAACATGTGTGTGTGTATATATATACATATACACACACATACACGTATGTATATGTGTTTTTCTCATTTTTGTAAACTTAACCTTTACAACAGTGTTTGCCTCGTAGGAGGCAAAGAGTAAATATTTGTTGAATGAGTGAATAGATAATTTGCTCAATGCATACATGATCATTTGGGTACAATGATCATTTAAATGAAAGTTGTGAGAGATGCTAACTTATTTTTGGAGCTAAACAGGATACATAAGAAATTTTCAAAATTTAGAGAGAGCATTCATATAATTTTGTTAGACTTTATTTTCATATTCGGATTTTTAGAATTCAATACCTGGAAATATAAATGAAATTAACCGCAGAATAAATGAGAACTCTGAGCCTATTGGTTCCTTTTATTTCACTTTTGCAGTATTTTCAGCGACCACATTTTAAGTGAGGTGCAAAGAAGGAAGATATAGATTTTTTAAATAGCATTACATAAAATAATTCAATTGAAAAAACTTTAGGTGGAATATAAAAATGTAGTATTCTCATAACATTCCCCCCATTTCCCAGTGCACTCGTATTCACATGGTTTTCTATAACTTTCTGATATGAATGTGTTCTTCCCGCTGCATAGCATATACTCAGGTGTAAAATTCAGCACCCATTTTATATCGCACCAAACATTAATACCGCACCACATAGGAACACACAGCGAGATTTAAAGACAACCTCAAGAGGCACAGGGAGGTAGTTTGCCTTGGTACCTGAAAATACTCTGAAACCCGAATTGGAGTCATTGTAGTTCTTAAAATGTCTTTTTATTATTATTATTATTTAGTGCGTCGTGAGGGAAGAAGAGTAATACCAGTTCACTGGCATTATGTCACCTTGTTTCAGCTCCCCTTACTCTTGCTGGCTCCCTCTGCCACTCGATAAAAGCTTCATCCTTTGGGGAAAACACATTTCTCTCTTGTGTGCAGAACAGCCACAGATATTTCTCTTCCATCTGGTCTCCAGTCAACACAGTCCATGGGGTCCTACCTTCTGAACCAGCGATATTCCACCAGTAGGCTGTCACCATTTTTAAAACAGGCAGTACCTGACTATTTAGTCAGGGACACTGACCTCTTTTCCCTTAGATTGTCAAATTATATATATATATAGCACAACCAAAATAACTATAGCTGCTCAGTGTGAATGAATCAAAATTATACCTGTTTTGCGCAGCTGGCATTAGCTCAGTGGATAAGCATAGACCTATGAACCAGGACAGTGGTTCTCAACCTTCCTAATGCTGGGATCCTTTAAGACAGCTCCTCATGTTGTGGTGACCCCCAACCATAAAATTATTTTCTTTGCTCCTTGCTAACAGTAATTTTGCTACTGTTGTGAATTGTAATATAAATATCTGTGTTTTCTGATGGTCTTAGGCGACCCCTGTGAGAGTGTCGATGGACCTCAAAGGGGTCGCGACCCACAGGTTGAGAACCACAGAACGAGGCGGTGGCTGTTTGATTCCTGATCAGGAAACACGCTCAGGTTGCGGGCTCCATCCCCAGTGTCCGGTGTGCAGGAGTCAGCCGCTTGATGATTCGCTCCCATTACAGTGGTACCTCGAGATACGAGTGCCCTAACATACGAGATTTTTGAGATATGAGCAATTTTTGCTTTGAAATACGAGCAACATTTGAGATAGGAGTCATCGCGCAGATCAGCCGGCTGCACACGACCCACCAGTTTACCGAGACTCGAGCATCTCATAGTTTCCCACACCTCAAGGTTATGGAACAAATTAAACTCTTATCTCCAGGTACCACTGTATTGATATTTCTATATCTCTCTCCCTCTTCCTTCCTCTCTGCAATCAATAAAACATTTTTTAATTATACCTATTTTTTTGTCAGATAAGCACAACATATATTTTTTTGGTGAGCACAGAATTTTAATAATTAGTTTTGTGTCCCATGAATTTTATTTAAAAAAAGGTTGAAAATTGCTGTTTTAAACTAATACTCTCAGGGTACATATTTTTTAAAGAAAGAAGTTTCCTTAATTGAGAGAAACTGTGCCAGTATTAAATAGTTGTACAATAAAGCTGTCAATGCATCACTACACTCAAAACAGTGGAGGCATCAGGTATTGTTAATTTAGGGAAAAGTTCCAGAAGTCATTAGAGGCATTCTAAGTACCCTCAAATAATGGAAAGTTGTCCCACTTGCATCTTGTAAAAGTATAGCCAAATATACAAGTTTTATGAGGAAACTGATGAAAAGAAGAATGCTCTAACATTGAGCCATAAATGGGAAGGGTTTCCTTGAGAAATATTGAGATGCTGACCCTTCATGAGGTAATTAAGGATTTAGATGTTGGAAAGAAAAATAGACTGGATGAGTTATAATGTCTTTTCCAATCATATGTGATGATACTGTTCAAAGACAGAGTAATTTGGTTGCTGTTTTAATCTGGAAAATCTCCTTCTCATTAATTGGGCAAAATGTTCAATACTAGTGCTGAATCCAAGAATGATGGATAAAATATGAAATTTTATGAAGTAAAATACATAAAAATACCAAGAACAGTTGAGCATAGCGCTCATTTATCTGCATTTCCTTGCAAACTTACGATTTAAGGGACATCTGTGATGTGTGTGTTTTTAACTCACACTCATTCTCTCCATTACATATCTAGGAATAGGGTGTTAATAACTTCATATAAGGACGAAGAAGGGAGAGGATCAATTCAAGGATGAGATTATTCAGAAGGAAGCTATGAGGATACAGTCCATACATAAATTCTGGTAAAATAGAGGTACATTTCAGAAGGAAATGAGGAGTAAAGTGGGGAGGATTAAGAGATAGTGACAATGCAAAGGAAAGACAGGTAGTGGGATCAAAAGGGGCCAGTCCAGTGGCTCATGAGACTCTCACATTAAACACACACACACACACACACATACACACACACGTGCGCGCGTGCCCTAACTGGTTTGGCTCAGTGGATAGAGTGTTGGCCTGCAGACTGAAGGGTCCCAGATTCAATTCTGATTATGGGCATGTACCTTGGTTGCGGACACATCCCCAGTAGGAAGTGTGCAGGAGGCAGCTAATCTATCTTTCTCTTTCATCAATGTTTCTAACTCTAAACCTCTCCCTCTCTCCCTATAAAAAATCAATAAAATATATTGAAAAACTCACACACACACACACACACACACACACACACACACAAACACACACACCATCTCTCACAGCATCCTTAATTTAGTCCAAAATAATTTGCCTTTGGAGAGAGAGCAATGAAATTAGTACTTTTCCATAGCTGTCTTGGTTTTGTAATTGGCATATGAATTATATTAGATTCATGTGTACAATCCAATGACTTAACACCTTGTCTAATAAAAGAGTATTATGAAAATTGACTATACCTCTGCTACACCCCCACAAGCTATGCCCACCAGCCAATCAGGAGGAGTATGCAAATTAACCCAACCAAGATGGCTACAGGAGAGCAGGAAGGAGGCTTGTAGGGGAGGGGAGAGGAAAGGGACAGCGTGCCTGGCCTGCTAACACCACAGGCCCTTTGCCCAGGCCACCCCATACTCCATACTCCAAGGGAACCGCCACCCTGATCCAGGACAAACTTCAGGGCAAACCAGCTGACTCCTACCCATGTACCAGGTCTGTATCCTATCTAATAAAAGAATAATATGCAGATTGACCATCATTCTAACACACAAGATGACTTCCCCAAGGTGGTCAAAGATCCTGCCCCTTGTGAACACAAGAGAGTCACCACAAGATGGCCAGTAGGGGTGGGACAAGGCCTGCAAGGGAGGGCAATTGTGGGTGATCAATCCTGCAGGTGAGGGTAGTTAGAAGTGACCAGGCCAGCAGAAGAGGGAAATTGGGGGTGAATGGGCCTACAGAGAAGGGACCCAGGCTTGCAGGGGAGAACAGTTGGGGGGGACCAGGCCTGCAGGGGAGGGCAGATAGGAGTGACCAGGCCTAAAGGGGAAGACAGTTAGGGGTGACCAGGCCCACAGGTGAGGGCAGTTAGGGGCAAATAATCTGGCAGGGGAGCAGTTAGGCATTAATCAATCTGTCAGGGGAGTGGTTAGGGGGTGATCAGGCTGGCACGCAGAAACAGTTAAGGGCAATCAGGAAGGCAGGCAAGAGAGCAGCTGGGAAACAGCAGTCCTGGATTGTGAGGGGGATATCTGACTGCCCGTTTAGGCCCCTTCCTACTGGGAACAAGTCTAAATGGGCAGAAAGACATCCCTTGAGGGGGCCCAGATTGGAGAGGGTGCAGGCTGGGCTGAAGGACACCACCCTCCATGCACGAATTTTGTGCACCGGGCCTCTAATCCTATATAATAAAAAGCTAATATACAAATCGACTGAATGGAGGAATGCCCAGTCACTATGACACACACTGACCAGCAGGAGGCAGAAGCTCGATGCAGGAGCTGCTTCCTGGTGGTCAGTGTGCTCCCTCAGGGGGAGATCCACTCAGCTGAAGCCGGGCTCACACGTGGCCAGCATAGCAGCAGTGGCAGGAGCCTCTTCAGCCTCCATGGCAGTAGGACATTCCCTGAGGGCTCTGGGACTGGGAGGTTACAGGCTGGGCTGAAGCACCCCAAGTGCACAAATTTTATGCACTGGGCCTCTAGTTTATATATATATATATTGTGAGATGATCACCAGAATAAGTCTAGTTGATTTTTTTTTAGTTTAATACATACATAAATAAGTATTCCTCAAGAACTGACATTCATCAAAGTGACAGATAGATGCACTGACAATGGATCTAATGAGCATGTCCACTCAAGGTCCAGCTCTCCAATCCTGGCTGCAAGATCCTGCATTTGTCCCCCCGGGCTCTCTTTACAAGTAGCAAGTCAGTCTCACCATCTCTAATTAGCTTTCTGATGACAGTCCTGCCTATTCTGAGTGTTGCTTGGTAGGCATAACACTGCATTTAATTAAGAAAAAGGAAATGCTTTTCTGCATTGAATGTAAAAGCTGAAGTTAAATTTCAAACTCTACCTCAATATTCAATGTCAAGAAATGCACGGTTAACATGTTGTAGATGTTTAATGGTCTTCGCAAGTGTCAATATTTTTTTCCCAAATATTGCATTTAGTGTTTCTTTTATTGCATTTTTGGTTTATAAATATTTTTTGTATTTCCTATTTTCCTGAAGAACAGTACGTCTAAGAAATTTAAAATACCTATAGACAAGCATTAATATATATTTATGTGCATAGAAAGCCCAACATTCATATCTTAATCTGTTCAAAACCCGCTAGCTATTCGTGAATGTGTGTCTTTTATTCAACCAACCTCATTGCTTTCTTGTTTTATGCCCAAAGCTTAGCGATCGGAGTTTCAAAGCATCAAGTTTTAATGTTCTTGACTGACATGGAAATTTTGCTTACGTTAAAGAATTCTTGTTAGCTTTACTTTTTCTCATATTTTTCCCTGTTCATAATCACAGAGTCTTTGTGAATTAATAAATGTTGTCACTTATTTAAACCCCAATCCAGAGCGGGGTATTTTAAAACCATAGATTGGAAAACACCTCTGCTTAATGTATGTAGACTTAACAATCATTTTTTCTTCTCTTAACACATTTAAATGTGAAAACATAATGCATGCAAATGAAGAGCTGACTGCAAAGAACTACTAGTGTATCTATAAGTTCAAGAAGAGATTCTGTTTTTATGGCTTTGTGATTGTTATTCAAATGAGAGAAAGCTCTAAATTAAAAAAAAAAACACAAAGAATATACTTTTCTTTCACCACAGCTCTTTATTTTAAGAAAGTCTAGGGAAAGGAGGATAAATTTTAAATCTAGTCCCTATGACACCCATCATGTGGAGAATGTTATGAAATGTGATTATGTTAATAAATGCTCGCTTTGTTGGATACCAATCACATAATCCTGATGAAGACCACTAGACCTGGAATCAGAAGCTCTATGTTCTAATCCATGTTGTGCAATTAATCAGCTACGTGACCTTGAACAATTCATCTAAACTCTGAATCTCAGTGTCTTTCTCTATTAAGTCATGATGACCACATGGCTTTCATACAGCCCTTCTAATAACACTTTATGATATTGTATTAATCAAAGCAAATTATTACTCTCCAATGCTAAAATTAAAAAAAAAAAGATTTCATTTTCTGGAGATGGCTAATTAACATCCAGGACCTTAATTCTGCAACAATCAGATGTACCTGAGGGAAGACACTGGGAATGTTAAATGCTGCTTTGGGTGATATAAAAAAAAAAGGATTTCCTTTGTATAACCCAAGACCTATCCAGGAAGTCCTGGGAAGAGATTATCTGATTAACTTCTAGGATGGAAAGACAAAAAATAAGTCTGGGTCCTTAGTTCTACATTATTTTCAAGCAGATTAACAGATGTTCCAGGACAGTGGTTAGCAAACTCATTACTCAACAGGGCGGCAAGCGATGGCTAATGAGCTGCGTGTGGCTCGCGAGCCGCAGTTTGCCCACCACTATTCCAGGATATAAATATTAACTGTGCTAAAAACTGCATGAAAAAGTGCCCAGGTAAGTTCACAAGAAACGATTACAGCTAAATATGTTCCCCTAACACTCATCCTCCCATCAAAGTGGAACGCCGAAGCATTTCTGAGCGTTACTGCAGAAAGAATCTTTATGACCTTTCCTAGACAGTTGGTATTATAAATAATAGCTGTGTATGGTGTTTATCATATTGAAGTGTATATCCTTGAATAACTTTAGGAGAGAGGTGTAAAGACTTCAGTCTCAGGAAATGACTGGATCTCAAACCTGGCTATGCCCTCACAGTCTGTTGGACACTGTAGACAACTGTGTGTCTCAGTTTCCCAGTCTGTAAAACGGGACTAATACTAGTGCTGTGAGTGTAGGCAGCAGTTAGATATTAGCCAAAGAGAAGGGAGTAAAACTGGCTAAGTCTAGGCCTGATTAAGCCCTGAATTTGCAGTTTCAGAGTCCCCAGGGGAATCTTTACCAAGGCCCCACCTCCCCATCACCCTGGGGATAACTGGTCCCTCACAAACTGGACATGGCTCAGTGGTTGAGCATTGACCTATGAACCAGGAGGTCGTGATTTGATTCTGGTTAGGACCTATGTAGCTCCATTCCCAGCAAGGCCTTGTAGGAGGCAGGCAATCAATGATTCTCATCATTGATGTTTCTGTCTCTATCTCTCATTCTTTCTCCCTCCTCTCTGAAGTCAATAAAAGCATGTTTTTTAAAAGGTGGGGTATTTCTCTGCTGGACACATGTGCAGTAGAAGCCAAGATGGCAGAGGGGGAGATAAGCTTATGTGCTGTAGAAACCAAGTGACACAGCAAAACTTTGGGGCATGTGCCATATTTATTATAATATTAGGGTTCTATATTATAAATACTAATAAAAGTTAACATTAAACACTCACAGGGATGAGGAAGCTCTAAAATGGATAAAATGGTATCCTGAAATTCCTTCCAGGAAAGAAATATGGCAATGGGTAATTAATAATAGGATACATAAAAACAAGAGTGTTTATTGAACTTTTGTTAGAACTGCTATTGTGTTCTTTGCCTTTTTCCCCTATTCATTTTACATCTAATCTTTGGTTGTTTTCTATTCTATACTTAAGAAATTTATTGCATCTTTTGGTGTTTTTTTATTGATTTTAGAGCAAGAGGAAGGGAGAGGTAGGAGGAAAGAGAGAGAGAGAGAGAGAGAGAGAGAGAGAGAGAGAGAGAGAGAGAAGAGAAGCATGTACTCCAGTATGTACCCCTACTGAACCCACAACCTGAGCATGTGCACATGCTTCAGGGCCGTGACTTAGAACATTGCAAAGTGACTTGTTTTGAAATCCCAACGCCATGATTCAAATGCAATCCTACTACTTAAAATACATATCCTTGAGTAAGATGTTTCCCCAAAATCATTTCCCTCATTTATATCATGAGTAGAATATTCCTTCCTATACACCACTTTTTAAGGATTAAGTTAAATCACCTATTAAAATTTAGACATAATCAGTGACAGTGGGTAGAATTTGATTCTTTGCTTCGCATTATAATCTGATGATTATTCTTTTACTCCTGACTCTCAAATATGTCCTGTCCTTAGAGCTCTTCAGATTGTTTCTCCTTATTTGAAAATTTATACTCACTAATTTGAGAGCCTTCTCTAATTTAATGATTTTAATGCTAAATTAGGGGGGGGGGCAAATAGGTTTACAACTGTGAGCATGCAAAACATAATTTATTCTTGTATTAGTACTTAATTATTAATCCTAATACAAATTAATTAACATTAATGTTATTAATATCATCATATTACTTTCCATATGAAAAACTATAAATCTACTTTTGCCCCACACTGTATATAATGATGATGATGGCCTCCCCCAATGTTATACCTTCAGTCTAGATTTCCCTTAAGATTTGAGATTTTTATATCTATTTGCTTATGCATTCAGTTGCTTCTAGCACTCAAAATTAATGTATACAAAATTTAACTATTGAGATTTTCTTCACAAACCTGCTATTATAGAGCCTTTTCTATTTTGTTCCTGGGAACACTACACTTCCAGTTATCAGGGAAGAAAAAAACTTCAAATTATCTTTGTTTGTTTTTTCTCACATCCTACCAATCAAGTTAGCTGCTGCCTCTATCTTCATAACATATTTATAATTTGAACATCTATCATGCCCCCACACAGACACACTAAAATAGGCCATTACCATGACTCATTAGCTGGCTAAATGGTCTCTGTTTTTGCTCTTGGTCGCCAACAGGCTGTGCTCCATAAAGGGACCAGAGTGATCCTACAGAAACAGTCATTATATCACTTTCCACTGGGTGCAGACCTTTTAACCCCTTCCTGTCACAGTCAGACTAAGTTCCAAAATTCTTACAATAATTTACTTGTTTTGTTTTAATCCAACAAATTATGCATGCTTCTCAACCAAAATCTGTTTGCCTGTTTTTTTTGTATGTGTGTGTTTTTTCTCCCACTGCCTTTACACTCTTCCTCAAAGTATATGCATGGTTTGGTCCCACGGACCCATCAGGATGTTGCTAAAATTCTACCTTCTCAGTTAATCCTTCAGAGAAGATTACAATGCCCCCTCATAAAACACAGCTCCTGTCCTCCTTTTTTCCCCCTCCACCATTACACTTATCTTCAACTAATATGTTATATATTATACTTCATTTATATTCTGCCCCATCCAAGGAGAATGTGACAGTCATGAAGCCAGAGGTTTAGGTAATTTATTCACTGGCAGATCTCCACTGCCTAGAATAGTTTCTGGTGCTTAATAAAATTTTTCAGATGGAAGAATGAATAGATAAATTTAATTTATGAAGAAGAAAAAACTTTCACATATAAACCGAATGTCAATATTTCCCTTCTATTTATTTTTTAAATAGGTAATGCTGTTCTGTATTGAAAGTTGTTATTAACAGTAAAATTATGGAAAGGGGTAAAAATGTGGGACCGATTATGACAAAAATAAAACAGTAATGAAATTCATCCACAAATCTTTTGAGAAATATTTTTCTCTGAGTTTGGCTTGACATAGGAAAGCAATTCTTTTGATGCTAAAAAGGATTATAGGAGATTTTGGCGCCCATAATATAATTAAAATACACATACCTATAAGGCTTGTTGGATATGTAAAAATGCATTGAAGATCTCAAAAATGTGAGAAATCAGTACATTTTATTATTTGATTTAATTACTGTTCAGCAATTCTCTTAACCAAGACACAAACACACACATACACACACGTATATTGATCAATGTATAAATTTTAAAAATCTTGCCTTCACCCTAACCGGTTTGGCTCAGTGGATAGAGTGTTGGCCTGCGGACTGAAGGGTCCCAGGTTCAATTTTGGTCAATGGCATGTACCTTGGTTGCAGGCACTTCCCCAGTAGGGGGTGTGCAGAGGCGGCTGATTGATGTTTTTTTCTCATTGATATTTCTAATTATCTATGCCTCTCCCTTCCTCTCTGTAAAAAAAAAATCAATAAAATATATTTTTTAAAAAATAAAATAAAAATTCTTGCCTTCAACTTCGTTAAATTTTGTGTGTGAATAAAAAATTTTACTTTTTTCTATATTTAAACTCTGTGAAGCCTTCAAAAACATGTTTAATGATTTTATATTATTTATTTAACATATATGGACACAACACTACTGCTAATAAATACAGATTCAGGCAGAAGTATGTAGCTCCCATACAAGTTACACTGCAAATACTCTATTTTATAGATTCATATTTATAGATGGAATATATTCTGAGGAAATTTTATATTCCAAAAATACTGCTTACAGACCTCTCCTCAGATTCCTAGGGAAGGGTATTGCTGAGATACCAGCATTGACTATGTCTCAACATGGCCCACTTTGCAATTATTCCAAACTCTACTGACCGCTTTGAAATATATAATAATTTGTCTGCACTAGGGCTTGTTTCCTATTTTGACAATAAAAACATATTATTTTTTTGGCGTTGTTCTCTTCACCTGTTTATATTTTCTCTTGTCATTTTTTAGTTGATTCTTGCTCTCTTAAGCTTTCCTATTTCTTTATTTTTGAAAGTATTACATATGCCCCCCTCACCCCCAGTGGCCTGTTCTAGCCTGCCTCTGTTCCAGGCCTTTATTCATACCCTTTCTATAACCTGAGGTGATAGATCTACATATATTTTCTGAAGCAATATATGGGTGCTTACAAGAAAGAAAAGAAATAGGAATGAAACTGGAGAAAGCCTCCCTGATGGAGTATGTCAAGACTGGGGAATGCCCACCAATACAAAAAGGAATGAAGGGGAGAAACCAAGATGGTGGCATTGGTGAATGCCTAAACTGCTGCTTCACAATAATATCAAAACTACAACTGAAAGACAAAACGGACACCATCCAGAACCACAGAAAAGCTGGCTGAGTGGAAATTCTACAACTAAAAGAAAAGAGAAAAGCACATGGTGACTCACAGGAGCTGCAAAAGGCTGAGGTACAGAGATGTGTGTGTGGAGAGGACGGGCAGTTGAGTGTGCAGCTGGCCTTCTAAAGCAGGAGGGAGACAGAAGCTTCCGAACTGCACTGAACTCCAGTCCCAGGCGAGACTTTGGGAAACGTACTCATTCAGGGGAATCTGGACTGTTAGGAAAAGAAAAGATTCAGGGGACCTGCGGAAGGAAGGCAGAGGTCCGGAGGTATGCATGCACAGAGAGGACTCACTGCTGAGTGCACTGGCAGCTGAGTGCACGGCTGGCTTTCTGAAGTGGGAGGAAGATGAAAGCTACTGAATGTGCTAAACTCCAGTTCCAGGTGAGTTTCTGGGACCCAGACTCATTCATGGAGAAACTGTACTGTCTGGCAGCGGGTGAAACTCGAGGGCAGCTTTCACTCAGAAGTGCTTGCAGCCATTACTGAGGGACACTGAGACTCGGGGGCCTCATAGGGCAAGGATGACAGAAAGTCAAACCTGTCTGCTCCTACCTGAGACTCTGCCTCATCCAAGCTTAGCACAGAGGCTTTTGCAATTTTGCAAGTCTTGTCTCATAAGGGTGTCTCCAGCACAGAAATATTCCCAGCATAGACACAGCTGATCCTCATAGCCAATTGACTTGGAGGTCAATTCCTCCAAGTGAGACCAACAACAATCAAGACTTAACTACAAGAAGGCTGTGCACACAGACCACAAAGGGATACACGAAGAGTGTCCACCTCAGGTAACTGGGGAGGCTGTGCCACAAGGCCCTATGGGCACCTAGCACACAAAGTTACCCTACCAACTCAGGGAAGCAGCCAAAATGTGGAAACAAAGAAATAGATCACAAATGAAAGAAATGGAGGAAAGCAAAAAGACTGGATATAGAGTTCAAAACAATGGTTATAAGGTTTTTCAAGAATTTCCTAGAAAAGGCCAATTAATTTAGCCAGACCCTTGAGGATATGCAAAAGGACCAAGTAGACATTAAACATACATTGACTGAAATAAAAAGAAAAATTATACAGAGACCTAACAGTAGACTAGAAAAATGTAAGAATTAAGTCAAAAATCTGAAACACAAAGAAGCAAAAATCACTCAAGTGGAGAACAAAAAGAATCCAAAACTTTAAAGATACTGTAAGGAGCCTCTGGGACAACCTCAAGCATACCAACATCTGAATTATAGGGGTTCCAGAAGAAGGGAGGGAGCAAGATACTGAAAACCTATTTGAAGAAATAATGACTGAAAACTTCCCCCACCTGGTGAAAGAAATAGACTTACAAGTCCACGAAGCACACAGAACCCCAAACAAAAGGAATCCAAAGAGAACACATCAAGACACATCATAATTAAAATACCAAGAGCAAAAGACAAAGAGAGAATATTAAAAGCAGCAAGAGAAAAACAGTTAATTACCTACAAGGGAACACCCATAGGATTGTCAACTGATTTCTCAACAAAAACTATGCAGGCCAGATGAGAGTGGCAAGAAATATTCAAAGTGATGAATAGCAAGAACCTACAACCAAGATTACTCTACCTAGCAAAGCTATCATTCAGAATTAAAGGTCAGATAAAGAGCTTCACAGATTAAAAAAGAAAAAAAAGCTAAAGAAGTTCATCACCAGCAATCCAGTATTATATAAAAATGCTGAAAGGTATTCTTTAAGAAGAGGAAGAAGAAAAAAAAGGTAAATATAAAAATTATGAACAACAAATACATGTCTATCAACAAGTGAATCTAAAAATTAAGTGA
>PVJN01001545.1:83827-138673 GCA_004026805.1 Lasiurus borealis
GGGGGGGGGTGCCGGAAGAGACTGGACAAAAATTGTATATCTATGGATTAGGACAGTGAGGGGGAGGTAAGGACAGATGGGGGTGTGGGAACTGGGTGGAGGGGAGCTATGGAGAGAAAACAAGAGGAACAATTATAATAATCTGAACAATAAAGATTTTTAAAAAAGAAAAAAAGGAATGAGTTTCCTCAAGAGTCAAAAGTAACAAAACCCTTAAGCCACTGAGGAAGAGGTAGCAAACCCTGGATTCCCCAGAGCATATTGAAGACCTACTATAAATTATTCTATTCTGTTTCAATCACAGTAGGGGGTAGTTTGTAAGTGTTCCCTCCCCCACAACTTTCTCAGGACCATCTCTTTGCTTTATGCCTTCTATGTGAGTCTGTATGGCAGATAAGCTCTTTCTCTCTCCTCTTGTACTTCTCCAACAGTAGTTACTGTTTGCTTCTTATTTGCTACTTGCTAACTTGGTGGTGGGTAGTCAACGTTCTTTGTTGTCCATAATTTAAAGTTGCTGTGAACTGAGTATAAAAATGATAACCAACATTGTATAGAATTAGCTCACTCCTATCTAGATTGACTCAATTCCCAAGCCAACAACTCAGGAGAAGAATTGTGCTCACTTCCAGGCATAAATATCATATACTTCAGTCCCTACTACTCTATGCAGTGTCTGTCAATTAACATTAAATTTAATGATATACACATGAAAAAAAATCAAGTAAAAAAGAAGATAGTACCTGTGAAGACACAACATATTCAACAAATTGAGACTCAGAATGACACAAACATTGAAATTAGTAGACAGGGAATTTAGATGAACACAATTAATATGTTAAGTTTTTCATAAAAAAGTTGAAAAACATAGACAAATGAGAAATTATAACAGTTAGAAACTATTAGAAGATTAAAATGGAAATAGGAAATACAGTTTTATTTTGATATGTTTACGTGGCAGATCTCATATCTTGTTACTCTTTTCTCTGGATACTGTTAACTATCACTGTTTTGATATTTAAAGTGAATTTCTTCTAGGCACATTTTGTTGGACCTTGATACATTTTTAATTCAATCTGGCATTTTTAATCATTCAATTGGTATGTTTATGTCAGTTCTACTTTATGTAACTATTGATATGGTTGACTTAAAATTATTAATCTAATCATTTTTTTTGGTTGTATTCCATGTTTCCTTGACTTTTTTTCTTATTTATCAATCTACTATTGTATTGAATAATGTTTATGTTTTATATTTTATGTTATTGTTTGATTATTATTTATAGCCTTTCAAAAATATATATTGTTACAACATTCAACTTAATTAATCAAGTGGAGTTGCTAGGTATGTTAATATTAAAAAAGTATACATTAAAAGAAGAAATTCTACTGGTAATAGAGAAAAACTTTATGTAATGTTTGAAGGGACAATTAAACAAGAAAAAAAATGACAATTATAAATGTGTAGACAATTAAAAATAGAAACACAAACTCATAAAATTATTGACTGGATCCT
This sequence comes from Lasiurus borealis, assembly GCA_004026805.1. Taxonomy (NCBI): domain Eukaryota; kingdom Metazoa; phylum Chordata; class Mammalia; order Chiroptera; family Vespertilionidae; genus Lasiurus; species Lasiurus borealis. The sequence goes on from PVJN01001545.1 coordinate 85,340, forward strand.
TGGCCTGATATGTCAAGGTTTCGGTTTTGATCCTTGCTCAGGTCACATACAAGAATCAACCAATGAATAAATAAATGGAATAACAAATCAATATCCTCTCTCCCTTTCTCCCTCTTCCCCTCACCCTTCTCTCTCTCAAATGATCTATAAAAAATAATATAACTGTTAGAACAAATGGAAAAATCCATACCTATATTTAAGGATTTCAATACTCTTTTCTAAGTAAGTAATTAATAGAATAACTAGACATAAACTTAGTAAAAATTTAGGTCTAAATAACACCATCAGAGTAACAGGATCTAAGCTCTATTTATAAAATATTTCAATCAACAACAACAGAATACATATTTTCTACAGGTATAGATGAAACATTCACCAAGAACTACCATATTTTGAACCCAAAACAAATAATAACCAACCTCAAGAACTAAAATATATAAGGTATATTGAATAAGCATAACAAAATTAAAATAGAAACCAAAAACAGAAATTTATCTGGAAAAAGTACCAAATATTTGAAAAATAAATTATATGCTTCTAAATAGCCAAAAACAAATGAGGAACTGGCAAAAAAAATAGAAATAATTCTTAATTTAATGAATACAAAATACAACAGGTAAAATTTGTATGATGTTAAGTAAAGCACTACTTAGAGAATATTTTATAGCAATAAGTGCTTTCATTAGCAAATAAGAAAATTCTCATATTAGAAATCAAAATTTAGGTATTAGTAAATTAGAAAACAAAGGCATATTAAGCCCATACCAAATAAAAAGATACAATAAAGGTAATCAAAGAAAACATTGACATTGAAAATATGAGAGAAAAATGAGTGAAACAAAAACCTGGTTCTTTGATTAAATCAATGAAATTGATTAAATCAATCTCTAACCAAATTGATCAAATAAATTAGAATAAAAAAGAAGACGTAAATTATCAATACAAGATAAGAAGTGAATTCTAGAAACCATTGCTTCAGATCCCATGGATATCATAGAAATAAAAGGTCAAGAGGAGTCACGACCAAAACAACTAGATGACTGGTCACCATGAGGTGCATAGAGCACCTCTTGGGCTCTTCCCCCAAGGCCCACAGGCTCCGTTCACAGCAAGGCTGGCAACTGGTGAGTGGGCAGAATGGTAGGCAGGTGGGTGGGGCACGTGCAGGTGGGCAGGGCCATGTGGTATTGTGCCCTGGGCCTCTAGTCCTATTAATAAAAGGCTAAAATGCAAATAGACCGAAACAACCAGAACAACTGAACAACCAAACAACCAGTTGCTGTAATAGGCGCTACCACCAGGGGGTGTGTTCACAACATGGTGGGCATTGGCAATGGCAAGATAGTGGAGCAGGTGATTGGGGGTGCCAGACCAAGGCGGGGCACCATTCACTGTCATTGGGGGGAGACTCTGATGGTTAATGAAAATTATTTGCTCCCAAGCACTGTGGCCCTGCCTGGCACTGCACTTGTTGCAGGTGCCAGGGCCACTGCTTGCACCCAAGTGCTTGGCTCCAATCCTAATCACTCAGCAGCATCAGCGGGTGTGAGCAGAGGTTGCTGGCTATCATCACCCCTGAGGGCTTCTCCACCTCCCCCTTCTCATGTGGGGCAATCGAGGCAGCAGCCTCCACTCACACCGGCTGAAGGGGCCAATCCCGTTCGCACCCCCTGCTGGCAATGCCCCAATCACTCTGTGCTGTCAGCAGGTGCGAGCAGGGCTGGTGCTGTCTGCACATGGGAGCGGCAGTGGCAGGAGTGGGGCTGCAGGCAGACAGGGGACAGGGGGAGGAGGAGGGAGGGGCTGGGCAGGGGCACAGAGGATGGTCCAAGACCCTCCCCTGTGCCTACTGCAGCCTCGTGGCCCACAGTTCCTTTCAAGGTGCAGGAATTTGTGTACTGGGCCCTAGTAAACTATAAAACGGTTATACTCTGAAAAATCTTATACCTGTAACCTGACAACATGAAGGTGTCAACAAATTCCTTGAGCAACTTAAACTAACAAAACTCATAAAACTCATTCAATGGATAGCCTATGTATATAATATAATTCAGTATAATATTACGTCTATGTATATAATATTTTGCTGAATTATATTATAGATAAATATATAATGACATATGTATACATTACTTTTCATTATTCTGCATCCTTTATTGGGGTCTCCTGTGAATGTCACCAAGTAAACACAAAAAAAACATATTTCCAAATAAAGTTTATGGTATCAATTTTCATTAATGCTAAAAAGTGAAAACTGCCTCCAGCTGCTGAATAGATAAATAAGCTGTGTAAGACCCAGAAAGAAAAGGATACTACATAGCATCAAAAAGAAATGAACTATTGACACATGCTCAAAACAGATAAACTTTATTGATTAAGCTACATGCATGAAGTTAATCTCAATACACACACACACACACAAACACATGCCACATAGATACATACATATGTACACAAAATCCAGAAAGTATCATTTGTTTGGCCTTACTTTAGTCACATATTTGCACTCTGTCATTGTCATGTCCTCTGATATCAGGAATATCAAGGAACAAATCCTCAAGGGAACATTGAAATAGTATTATCAAAACAAGGAGGAAAAATAACATGCCTTTGTATTTATATACATAAATATGTACCTACCTGCTTTCTCTATATTTATTAAAAATTTGCATCCAACCAGATAGAACACACAAACAAATGCTCAAAACCTATGGAAACTGGTATAATTAATATCTCAAAGACATGTCTGATAAATATTTCCTTGTAATTAACTTCACTTGAGCCCCTTCTTGGAGACTCAATACTTACTAACCACTTGTTTTTGTTACAGTACTTGAACAATGGAAAAGTGCTTTGATAAACAGTGGAGTTTAATGAAAAGATGAGTTTAACATTACAACCCATCCATAGGAGCATAAAGACATTAAGTAAATTTACATATCGACTTTTTTTCAGGTATTTTCACTCTTTTCAGCCTCTCCACCTTCCTGTAGAAATTGAGAAAAAAAGGAAATGCATGATGCATGGCACATTTCTCCGTGAGACATAAACTATAACTCTAATGTGGCACGAAGTCCTGCCTGAAACATGTGATATATAAAACCGATGCTACATGTAGAATGCCATTTCATAGATTCTGGAGCCTGGCTGGCCTGATACCTATAAAGAATAACAAGCTGAGTTCTTAGGGAGAAGGGGTCCCAGACCAGCAGGACCCAGAATGAGTTTTCAGTTACTTTGCGCCCAATATATGGGTGCTTGGATAAGACACATGAGAATGCATAGAGCAGTGCATTATCATTTCAGCAGGAAGCAGCCTTAGGGGGTCACTAAAATGTCACACGAAAACAAAACTCTATTTCAAAGAAAATCACCAAAGCACTAGAAAACTTTTGTATGACTTCTAAAAAAAAAAATGTAACCAGTGAATCTTGGTGAAGACAAGTGATGTTTATTGACCAGGTGACTATTAAACAGGATACTGGCACGGTTATGTTATTGAAGTTACACTCACAAGAATTTTGGGAGTTAGGTGATGGAACCTCATTTAATATAAGGAGAACTTAAGGCTCAATGACCTTGACCCTGTCACATGACCCTGAGGCCTGTTAAGTGAAGAAGCCAGGCTGTCCACTGATGCTTTACTGGTTCCACTCCATCAAGTTTCCGTCTTCTAGAGTCATCCCCCGCACGTTCTTTCATTATACATCACAAAGTGCTCATATAGTATTGACTGTGGCATCCCAAAGTTTATTGGTTCTCAGAGTGTGCAGAACATCTTGAAACCCCAAAATGTATTCCCATAAAACTCTTTCAGAGTAACTATTTTAATTTGTGTGATTTTCCTAAAGAACTGAATTTTTTAATATTAAATGTCCCCGAAGCCATCTCTATATAACACAAATTGAAGTAGAGACACCAATTATCTCCTGCTCTAAAAATATTTCAGCAGCCTATTCCAAAAATTCAGATCAGCACATTCACTTTGGGGTCTTGACAACTGCAGAATGACCATCGGTCTTGCTTAAATTCTATCAAAAGTCATTGTTAGCAAAGTGCTGGGAGCGTAAGAAGCACTCGCGAAATTCATAAAGGGCCAAAATTTAATTTTTCTCAATCCTCCTTAAATTCAGTTGGATGCTCAGACTTCATCTTCCCTTAGCTGTGAAAAATACACTTTTAAAGAAACACATTAGAAATTGTTTTGCTTTATGCATCTTATCTCAGACCTCTGAGGATGGATTAGAACTCAGTAGCATCACCAGAGATATAGTACTCCCTAAAAACAGAAATTTCAATTGAAATAGAAATCTTGCAAAAGTATTTTTAAAAAACACACACATAGGGGCAAAGCAAAACAGAACTAAAACTTACATAAAGTGCCTTTTTATGGACAACTCTTCTGACATATTCTAGTGTGTTCTGCATTGAAGGAGTCAGGACGGACAAGAAAAGTCAAGGAAAGACTGTAGAACTCAAATTAACACGAGAGACTAAAAATCAACTCCAAGAAAAGATAAGATATAAATCCTGCCTTTGGGATGTGTCTAATCATATTCCTGCATACATTGCAGCAAGGAGAAAATAAATATGAGCTGTTTTACCATGCTAAGGAGAAGTGAAGGCTGTAATAATGAGCATCAGGGAGGATGCCCACATATATCTATCATTCGGGCTTTTCATACAGATTCAGATGAGCCACAGAATCATCAAAGAAATCAAAAGTTCTGCTGTTGCTTGTTGGCTGTGAGTGGGAAGTTCTGATGGAGAGAAAGAACGGACTGTGTCCCCAAAACACTCGGTTTAAATAGCTGAGGACACCTGGTGTGAGGGAACGGAGGCCAATTTAGCTGATTTTTTTTTCTTTCATTTTTGTTGTGCGTGTTTTTCCATTTTTAGTGAACCATGTAAATTAAATGTGACTATGCTTGCCAGTTGCATTCTCCAGGAAGGTAAAACTTTTTATTTTGAAGAACATTTTAAAAGCACTTGGTTTACTCATCACTTAAGTCATTGGAGTGATTTATACCTAGTATAAAATTCCTATTTTTTACTTATTTTACTTACAACACGGGTTACTTCATATGAATACTTTTCCACCAGGAGAATTTAACAAAAGTGTTATTTAACTTAAGGAGTTCTTAAATATCAAACATTTACTCAGCAAAGCATAATTCCAATGATTAATATATTTAATTTAGAACGTGTTCAACAGACTTGGAAATCTGCCGCCCTGCCCCCAATGCTGTGCGTGCAACCTCCTCCTGTCTGGTGGACCCATTATGAGGTCCCAGTTCGTTAGCATATTTCTCTATTATGTATAGGTATATTCTTATATAGATTTCATATGTGTATATTCAGTATGTATCTATGTACATATGTTCATATTATTTATTTCATATGTGCGCATATGCTTAGAATAAATAATATTTAAGACAGAGTTATTTAAATGTACAGGACAAGTTCAATTCGTAGAAGACTTGAAATCAAAAGCAGAGCTGCAATAAACATAAAAGGACTACATTTTAGAGGGCCTACAAGGATTTCCAAGTCTGTTGAACACGTTCTAAATTAAAGCCATGGCTGCTGGAGAGACCAGGGAGCGGGGCAGGGCCAGACTGGTGACTTGAGGGTGGTGGCACAGCGCAATTTCGAATCGCGCGCTGGGCTCCTCGTATAATCTATAACACATGTCTATGGGCGAAGTTGCTTCTGTCCTAAGGAAGCTTGCTGTTGGGAGACCTGAGATATGTATTCCACTAAAGGATATGCTGTTACTCATTGGAACCTCCAAAATGCTCAGGGACATATGGCAGGTGCTCCAACCTAGTCTTGCCGAGGAAGGAAGGGTCTGGATTAAGGTCATTTTTAAATTGAGGACCTAAATAAGTGGAGGCAAAGAGAGGGATGAACACATTCCAGAAAGAATAAATGGCATATTCAAGGGTAAAGGGGTTTAAGAATTAAATGCATTTCAGAATTCCTGGACCAGCGAGATCAGTCTGAAGTTTGGTGAGACCTGTGGCTGGGAGGTTGAAAAGGAAACAAAGTATGGGTCATATATTATATACTTGGACTTTATTTAGAAAAGGAAACCCTAAAGCAAGGAAGCTCTAATATTAAAAATGGTATTTCCGGAAAATTATTCTAGCTACAATGAGGAGCTTGGGTATCCAGAGCAGTGATAAAAAGAGGACAGACAGTAATATTTACAGGAGAATTAGTTAGCAACTTGTTGCTCTAGTGGACAATAGTGACATATGATGGAGTAAGACTCAATGTAGCATGTATGATACATTTGGGAAATAGAGAAGGCATGAATAAAGGTAAATATCAAGTGTGCCTGGCAGGTGCTAGATTTGTGTGAGTTCCTGTCTATTGCTCAGCCTAATGCTGGCAAGAAGATGAATATTTAAATTATAATGATTTGTAGAGGTAACGATTTATCAGCTGTCTCTTGATACAAATCAGCTTGTAACTAACTTCAAGAAGCAATCATACTTATTTCTTTTACTTATCTCTTTTTTAAGGGATAGTTTTTCTTAATTACATTCATATCTTCATATCATAGCTTGACATCACTTTTAGAGTCCAGAGTTTGAGGGTCCATCTCCTTTCACACACAGGCTGCCCAGGTTGAAAGGGTTTTCCTTTTCTACTGTCTTCGTAGTATGTGAGGTCACAATGCAGCGACCAGCTATTTCTGGTTTCCACCAAAACTTACCAAGCTGGCCCATGCAAACACCAAGCTGTGGCATTTTCCTCCTCCCATAGTTGACCCCCACGTGGACAGAGGTATAAGCGGAGGGAGGTATAGCTGTGCTTTGGTAGCGGGGATCTTGGCTGTTACTCACACAGCTAGCTTTTGTGTGTTCTTTGATGCTTTTGTGTGGTTTTGCTTGGTTCTGACGCACCCCTTCCATCATATGAAGGATTGCTTCTGAGCTCCTCTGATCTTCGTGGATCTGACAGAACCCAAACCATAATGGGATGTTCCAGAAAAGCGGTCATTTGGTTTTGCATGGTCAAGCATTCTCCCTCTACCAGGCCCAATAGCATTCTGGGAGATGTTCTACAAAAGAGTTCTCTGCTGAGACCGGTTTGGCTCAGTGGATAGAGCGTCGGTTTGCAGACTGAAAAGTCCCAGGTTCGATTCTGGTTGGGGACATGTACCTTGCTTGCGGGCACATCCCCAGTAGGGGGCATGCAGGAGGCGGCTGATGGATGTCTCTCTCTCATCGATGTTTCTGACTTTCTATCTCTCTCCCTTCCTCTCTGTAAAAAAACAATAAAATATATTAACAACAACAACAACAAAAGAGTTCTCATTTGCTGCTGCAGGTGGCATAGCCCTGATCCAGAACCTGAGCCTGCAGTTCTATCACAGGGGCCTCCTACTGGCTCCGCATGACATTTTGCCCCTCGCTAATAGTTCTAAAACCACCGATTATTCCAAACCGTACGGTGCAAGCATCACAGCTGTTTGCACCACAGCAAAGATGTGTATCAGAGCTTGTGCCATTTGAACAAGGCCAGCTTTCATTACTCCCAGTACAGGGGTCAGACCGATTTCCCAGCTGGAGAATAACCACCTTCAGAATATCATTAAACATGAATTGTTCAGAACCTGTAGGATGTCATGTTTCGTCTTTACTTTGGAGACAATTTCCTGCTATACTTTATTAGCAGAACCCTAAAATGTTTACTGATGATCAAGCTCCTGACTTTGTATAGGGTTCACCTCCCACACTCAGCAGCATGTATGTCTTATCAAGGTTTTCATCTTACAAACAATCTGATTTAGCCTGATGTCATGGATCAATATGATGGTTTTTTGAATGTCCATTTTATCCAGACTAGATAGAGGATAGTAGAGTTAATACATCTTCGGAGAAAAATTGAAAGTACATATTATCTTCTCGCTATGAATACTAGCTATCTCTGATCTGCCTTTCGTATGAGAATAGGGAAGTGTGGAATTACAACATTGCTGCAAAATCACTCTTTCCTATCTAATCACATAATCATAACCAGTCACCCCGAGAATCCTATCCCACATCCCGCCCACAGGCCCCAGGATCCCACCAGCACAGCCTGGGTAAGTATGTCACTTCCTGAGGGTGTAATCTCTTCTCTCCCTGCTTAGTCCCAGCATGTGCCCACCTGGATTAACTATCAATTTAACAAGGGCATATCCTGAGGAGAACACATTATATGGTGGGCTGGCGGAAGGCTTTTGAACTGTCTTCAAGGCTAAATAGTAGTGCTAACTGTAGTGTCCAACATTACAGAGACAGGAGGTGATTTAAAACTGTGGGGACATCCACCTAAGTGGCCCTATTCATATTCACTTTCTAATTAGGGCTCTGATCTTGGCAAACAGGCAACTTTGGGCATTTATGATACTTCAGGATGCAGCCACTCTATTAGGTTCTAGGCCTGGTCCTTTGCTTCTCTGCTTGTCCCTAGGAGGTGAGAACTTCTTTTCTAAGATTTCAGAATGGCCCTCTGCCTTCCACACTCAATTATTAATTGCTCTTCAATCCCTGGGATCTTTTGTTACCTTTTGCTAGGTATCAATGGCACTTAGCGATATAGCCATCCAAACCCACTGTCTTTATAGTTTGTCTTTTGCTTGTACATTTCAACCTGACAAACTAACAGTCCATGCATTCCCTTCCACATGCACACAATCCCAACTCACCATCAGTGAGAGGCGTTTGTTTGTTTTTAAGTCCTCACCCAAGGGTATTGTTCCATTGATTTTTTAGAGAGAGAGTGGAAGGAATGGGGAGAGACAGAGAGAGAAACATTGATGTGAGAGAGACACATTGATTGGTTGCCTCTGGAATTCATCCAACCAGGGCCAGAGATCGAGCCTGCAACTGAGGTACATGCCCTTGATCCGAATAGAACCTGGCACCCTTGGGCCGATGCTCTCTCAATTGAGCCAAATCAACTAGGGCTCAGTGAGAGTTTTAACAACTGAACTCCTGCCTGTGCCAGGCGACCTCATTTGAGTTCCGCCTATTCCTAGGGACTGGGGCATGAGGTAGTTCAGCCCCCTAGCCCAATTGTATCACTTCCTTTCTTGAGCCACTTCTGGAAAGATCTCTTTTAAGGCTACATTCTTTAGAAGCAGAAGCTGAGCTGGAACACGGCATGTAAGATGTTTATAAGGAATCAACACCTGTGGAAGGGAAAGAAGAGAAAGCAAGAGTAGGCAGAGGAAAAAGGCTAATTTGTTATTAGACTACAAAAGCCTCAGCTTATTCCACAGGGAACTCTGGACCATAAATGGCCCATCAGAGGTGTCCTGTGTTGAGCCAAAATACCTGGCTCTTTCAAACTCCTACCTGCACCACATCAGTCATTGGATAAGGGCCACTTTGGGTAGGACATGCTCGGGCCAGGTGGCTCTCTCCAGCTGAGGCAGAGAACTGGCCTGTGGAGATTTTTCTGCTGCCATCAGGCACAAAGTGCCCTTCCTTGAAGTGCCCATGACATTCCTTTCTCTGGCTCCTCTCTAAGAAAGCATTTGATGCAGGTGGGCATGAGGAGTCAGGGAGTTACAGCAAGTTAAGAGATCTTTAAATTCATCTGAGGAGCACAGAGTTCCTCTAACTTCCTGGCTCAGAGTACCTGTGGGATTTAGATGGTGAGGTTGGATTTTGATGAAACTCAGCTTTTGGCTTGGACCGATGTGAGCCCTCTCCCTCCAGCAGCTAACTGGGTGTCATCTTGGCTCTCTCTGTTATGCGGGCTACCTCCTACCCTCCATCTGTCCCTGTGCCTGCTGTCTCACTCAAGCCTCCAGGTGCCACTTGGCTCCACACATGCTTTATTGCATCCATTACCTAGAAAGTCCCTGGAACTCCTGCTGCCTCTCCAATTTGCTGGTGTTTGAAATTCAGTTTCATGGAGGCTTCCTCATTTAGTAGCTGTGGCAGAAGGCACACTGTTTCTTCACTAAATATTCTCGTGAATCCACTGTAATTCCCAACTTTGCAGGTAGATTGGGCTCTGTGACTAGTTTTGTCCAATTAAAATATAAGCAGAAAATATATGATTAACCTCGAAAATGAGGCATTGAGAAGCTCATATGGAATTCTCTAGAATCTCTCTTCTCCTTCCAGGGTAATTCAAGTTTCTGTATGTTCCCAGGGGTGGAGTCTCCACCCATCGTTTCCGGGTGACTGCATGGCTTCGACACCCTGATGCAGCAAATAAAACGCCCATAAAAAAGAAGCCACTGAACCATAGTGAGTGCTTCTGAATGAAGCTTACACTGTCCTGAGTTCATGCACAATGTCCCAAGGAAAGTGGGATTAAATCAGAAAAACTAACTGCTTCCTTTGCCGACCATGCCAGGAGGGCCATGTCTCGATTGGTGGAAGAGAGGATTATTTGGGGAAAAAGGCAGTTCTCACTCCATCTCCTTCTGACTGAGAAATGGAGAAAGCTCGTGACTTCAGTATACCTTCAGTCTATTTAAGATTCACATCTCTAAATTCTGGTTCTGTCCTAGAGAGTGAAAAGTCAGTACCAAATGTGTGGGCACTTAAAAAGTACTTTGAATTAGACTCCCAGCACAGGAAGAGTGGGGTTAACTCACTAGTCTCTGGAATCTAATTCCATCAGAGGAGAGATTTTTTTTTTTGCTTACACTTCAACACCTGGGATAGTGCCTAGAACATAATATGTATTCAATCACTATGTGTTAAATGAATGATGAATGTATAAAAGTAAGTACTTGATTTCCCTCCTTCCTCTCTGGGTCTCTATCTTTGCTTCTTGCAACATATACTTCCCCAGGCCCAGAATGAAGTAGGTACTTCCCTCTGAATTTCTCCACTAAGATATGCTTCCTTGCCAATGCTACATCACTATGTATTATTGCCACTAATATCTTCTCTATTTTATGGAAGAAGTGTTCATTTTCATCAACCCTGCTGTCCTCACTAAAGAACGTTCCCTACCTCTGAGTTTCAACCTCACCCAGAGATGGAAGGCAACAAGAATACAGTGATGCCAGGAGAAACACAATATTGGTGAAGAGAGTTTCCCCATCACACGCCCTTTAACTTTTACAGCACCAAGTGATTAATATTTAGCTTCCGTGCTGTTCTTATATTGGAAACCTTATAAATAATGTTTACATTATTAGGATTTTATTTACTATAGAACCAAGTGTCTATGTACTATGATTGCACTTATTCACCTGTATGGCTCTGTTTTTCTTTCACTGTTAAATTTCCTTGCATTGCCAAAACCGGTTTGGCTCAGTGGATAGAGCGCCGGCCTGGGGACTCAAAGGTCCTGGGTTCGATTCTGGTAAGGGCGGGTACCTTGATTGCAGTCACATTCCTAGTAGGGAGTATGCAGAAGGCAGCTGATCGATGTCTCTCTCTCATCGATGTTTCCGATTCTATCCCTCTCCCTTCCTCTTTGTAAAAAAATCAATAAAATATATTTTAAAAAAAACTCCCTTGTATTTTCTACCTTTATCATTTTTAAGGATATTATCAAAACTGCAGATTCTCCTTTGTTTCCACACACTATCCTAGAAGAATTCATGTCTCCTTGTTTTCATCTTTAATCTACACTGATCACTTCCTAGATTAGATTGGCACCTGTTGCCAAGGACTTCCCAGCACTCATCCATTGAGGGTGCCCCACTATTGTTTAGACGGCCTGTCTTTTCGTTTCATGATTCCATCCCTGCTTTTTCTGGAGCACACCTGCAAATAAATTTCTAAGAAATGTGAGAGGGGTAAATTGTCAGGGTGGTATCCTAGTGAGTGAGTTTGGAATGGTAAGCTACTAGTAAAAACCCTTTTGTCTCACAACATTAAAGGTGTCCTTCCTGCTGAAACCGGTTTGGCTAAATGGATAGAGCGTTGGTCTGCGGACTGAAAAGTCCCAGGTTCGATTCTGATCAAGGGCATGTACCTTGGTTTCGGGCACATCTCCAGTAAGGGGCATTCAAGAGGCAGCTGACTGATGTCTCTCTCTCATCGATCTTTCTAACTCTATCCCTCTCCCTTCCTCTCTGTAAAAAAAAAAAAAAAAAAAAAAATCAATAAAATATGTTTTTTTTTTGTTGTTTTTTTTTTAAAAAGGTATCATTCCTTTACTTTTAGTTTGGTTTGAAAATTTTTTACTCCATTGTGACTTTCTTTTCCTTTGAGGTGAGTTTAGGGTCTGTTTCCTGTTCAAGTGCTTTCTGGTTATTTATGTGTATTATAAAATTTCAAAGTGCTAGGGGTTTAGATGTAGATAATGCTTTTGTTTTGCTTTGTTTTCTGAATACTGAATGGGTCTTTCCTGCCTTAAGACAATGTTCTTCACTTTTGAGAACTTCTCTTTTGTTGTTTTTGTAATAATTTCCTTTATCTGTTCTCCTTTTCTGTTCTTCCTACTAATGAAATGATGGATCTGGATTGATCTTCTTTTGTCTTTTAACTTTTCTTTTAGATTTTCTTATTTTTATGCTCTCATTTCTAGGAGATTACCTGTATTTGTGCCATAACCATAAAACAGCAAGTGCATTTTTTTCAAGGATTGGATTAATTTCCTATGTATTCTAATTTTTCATGCCATTCTCATTTTATAGATGATTTTTTATTGAATTTTGAAGATATTAATATATTTTAGAATTATTTTTTTTATCTTGATTCAATTCAATGCCCTCTGTCACTTGGCCCTGGGGTGAGTTTCTTCTCTTTACTTTTCTTGGTCTTTTTTTTTCAGGTTCCATCTTTTGCTCAAATACCTGGAGAAATTTTGTAGATTAATCGTGATTACAAATAAAGCAAGAAGCAAGCTGAGCAGAAGGCTTTGTAAATAGGGGGAGTCTGCTTGACTAGCAGGCCCCTTTGGTGGCAGGTAGCTACAGCAGCACCATATTATTTTAATGCCTTTGACTCTTGAGTAGTTAATTTTTAATTACTTATAGCATATCCTATATACAAACTATTTCTCATCATGTAAAACTACTTATCAGTTATAGGAAAAAAGAGCACTGATGTCAAAATCAATGGATCTTTACCATTTGAAGCCCCCAGTGATCTATGTAACTGTAGAGTATAGATGTTTGTTGTTTCTGCCAGGCATCAGGGGATAGGAACTGTCAATCACTTTTAACAACATTTTTGATTTCAGAAAAAAAAGGAAAATCTATGGGAGGACTGGCTTAGTGTTTTCAAGATATATTATTTTATTTCATCAAAGAAAGTTCCAGCAAGCACCATTCTGTCTTCTTCAGTAGATTTCCTTTTCTCAAATCCATTTGTGGACAGTGCATCGTCTTTGGTTCTTGGCAGCAGGCACTGCTCTCTGCTGAGCGAGGGCCCTCCCCTTTGTTTCTAGCTCTCCGCACTTGGACCTGAAGATACGCTCAGGACAGAGTCCAGATTCAGAACCAGCTCATCGCTTAGCATATAATTACTCTCCTCCACCTGGCACAGTGAATTATCCTTACTTTCACTGCCACCTCCGCTCTTCATGTAAAATCTTTGTGTAAACATGGTTTATATAACATGCTCAGGTGTGTAATTCTGAGATATTGTGTATTGTTAGACTGACATGTTGCCAGAAAAAAAATTCTTCAGTGATTTATTTATCATTATTTCCCTTTGATTTGGCAAAGGCTGGGCTATTGTATATTGGAAAGTGGCGTTATGGAAAGAAAGTTGTTGAACCAAGTGTGTGGAGGTGTTAACATTGTGTGTGTATTTTCAGTGCCATGCTTCTTACTGTGCTCTCTTGTACTGAACATCTTAGGCTCTGGATCTTTCTGGGATGTATCTGTGAATATCCCAGAACATACATGAACCCGGTCCTACCTTTATGATGTAACTGAAATTTCCCTCTATGTTTCATTATTCTTCCACTCACTTCTTATTTCCAAAAGTTTGTTAAAGTGTATTTTTTTTATTTAAAAAACCCACCTCCTATTCTTTTAATTGGCGTCTATCTGTTGTTTTTACAGAGATCTCTTGTTTATCACTAGATGGTAACTCTGAAAGTTAGAGCATAAAATATAGTAGTGTGGATTCTTGGACTTCAATAAGCCCCAGGTCCTTTATTCTTTTTAGACACTTCAATATCTCTAACTGAAATTATATTCTGTAATTATCATAAGCACCTTGGGAAGTGCATTATCAATGCTGCTCTTTGTCAAAGAACTTCCAAATTAGAATTACATAATTAAATAGAAATTGATTTCCTAAAGTTGTTTGTTTCATATCTGTGTATAGCTGAGAAGAAAAAGAAAACTGGTTTACTTCTCAGTCAGATGAAAAGAGTACTTGAGCCCAAACCTAGTGGGAGCACCCAAATTCAAGGTCAGGAAAGCAGGGCCTGAGGCACAGAGCTGTGTGGTTCAAAGAACACAGGTTTCAGAATACATCCCGGAGCAATCGCAAACAGCGCATCAAAACTGAGGCATACTATTTAATTTAACAGATAATTAAGATCAGTATCTTAAATATATAATGAAACCCTATGTGGGTGTCTATTACAAATTTAATTTCAGATACACTTCAGAATTTAATATTCTGAAGTAAAACAATTAATGCACCGCTTGGCACATCATATATGTAGAAATGTTTGTCTTTCACATTTCTTGCCCTGCCTTCCTCCTCTTCCTTAGAGCAATATCTGCTACAAAACATAAATGTTAGCTAATTGGACTCTTGGTAAAGTCCACTTCTAGCAACAAATTTTGTCTAGCCTTCCAGCCTCGGCTTTTTTCCCTCTTATCAAAGTTTCCCCTCTTTTACTTGGCTCAGCAAAGGCTATTAAAGGGGTGGAGATGAGAAGCTGAGTCTCTACGGTAGGGATTTTGTAAATAATTTGATTTCTTCAAATGCACCATACTTTTGGTTGATGCATTGCTTAAACTGTCAAAAATCAATTCAGGAGTTAAATATCACTTATGGTCCTTTCAGATGACCTTTCGGGTTTGGAAAGCATGTTTGGTAATTATTCACCTACCAACTTGCTAATGTCTACTGATTTTACCCTTTTACATTCATTTTGAAGGCTATATATAAAAGCACTTTCCCCCTCAGGCATTGAAAGGGTTTTGTCAAACACAGTCAGAAGCTCTATTCAACCATCAGACTCCCTCCCTCACCACAATCTCTGAGATGCTTACAGAGACCTGCCTTTGATATTTCTCAGATTTATACCAACACTCTGGATGTGATTGATTTCTCATCCTTCCCAGGGACTTACACATAGACAATCAAAGCTCCATCATCATTGGGGCTGATGCATTCACTGAGATGAGAAAACAAGTGTACTCTAGGAAAGTATCATCAAGGCTGCTATTAAGCTTATTTTGAGCTAAGTTTTCCTATCAGGAGGTTTAAAATTTGTAGAAAAAAGAGGTAAGTATATGGACTTACCCCAATAAGGAAGAGGAGAAAGGCACGGCAAGAAATGTGAAAGACAAACATTTCCACATATATTATGTGCCAAGCGATGCATTAATTGTTTTACTTCAGAATATTAAATTCTAAAGTATATCTGAAATTAAATTTATAAGCATATGCACTCTTATTTATTCTTCAATTTGATTCAAAACTATTATTATTAGTGCCTTGCTGCCATGTTTAAAACATTTCTTAGGTATAAGCATTAGTGTATACAATATACCTTTGACATCATCTCACACTCAAATATATATAATGTAATAATGATGTGCTATAAAAATATTTAAATGCCATCACCACAGACATGATTGGTTAGGATGGGCTTTAAGCAAGTGGTCGGTTTACAATGATGGGTGGGATATGGACAAGCAGAAATACTGAGAGGAGCACATTCCCAGCACAGAAAACAGTAATGTAGGGTATGTATGTGTGGATGGGGATGGGTTTTCCCTCCATAGTAGTCCTTATCCTTAGTTGCATAGGTAGCAATACCTGTGCTTAAAGCACAAACATTTCCTTCTGAAGATGCAACGACAGCATGTCAAATGCCAGGGAAGGAAACTGGAATCGGGTGCCTAAATACTAGGAAGCTTCTTGGCCTGCCTCCTATTTCTGATTCTCTGTAGTTTTGCTTCATTGCATCTTTTCCTGTCTATGTGGCTTTCCAGAGCTCTGGGTTTTATTTAGGCTCCATTAAAAGGATACTCAAACTTGGGCTGGAATCTCTTAGCCTCACCTCAAAATTCCCCAGGGGAAAATATTTATTGATCCATTTTGTTTAAGTTTTCATCTAGGGTGTAAGCAATTTTCCTAAAGCATGAAAATAATACTGAGGAAAGATGGTCTCTTGAGTCCTGTTGAATAGGGTAGGATAAAAGTTTCAAATTCTTATAAGAGAAAGAGAGAGAGAGAGAGAGAGAGAGAGAGAGAGAGAGAGAGAGAGAGATCTAGAAAAACCACCCTGCAAATATTCATTGAGGTGGTGAATATTTGAACATCTGACATTTTGATGTCATAATGTATGAATGTAAAATTATAAAAGGTAATAAAACTAGAAAAGTTAATTGGGTTGATGTTGTCAGAACTTTTAATGAAATTCCAAGGAATCAGAATGGAATGATTAACACAAGAAGGGGAGACACTAAAAATATTTAAATAGGGGGATTCATGTGGAAGCAAAATACAGACACAGGGACTATCTAGAAAGAGACTGCGTTGTACTAGATGAGAAGTGATGGTTTAGAGCTGTGGGTAAGACTAGAAAGGAGATTTCCGGTGTGAAGTCAAGGCAACTGGATTTGATGATGATTTTATGTAGGAGAAATAGAGAAACGGGATGAGAGGTTGTGAACAAATACTTCTTCAATGCCTTGCTCATGTTTATGCTGCATCAATACAGCTTAGAGTTTTAAAAAGTGACAATGTCTAGCATCTTGTTTCATCAGTATGTCCACATGCTCAGACTTTGGAGGGTGCACTGAGCAAAGGCCAAAGGAATGGGCATGTGACTTCCACTCTCATAAAACAAAACAAATAGCAGGAATTCTCCAGAGGGGAGAGCAATAGTACAGAATGGGTTATCACCTGCAATCAACAGCTAGCAAATGAAGAGGGGACTGTAGACCAGTGGTTCTCAAACTGTGGGTCGCCACCCCTTTGGGGGATGAACGACCCTTTCACAGGGTTGCCTAAGACCATTGGAAAATGCAGATATTTACATCACGATGCATAACAGTAGCAAAATTTCATGGTTGGGGGTCACCACCACATGAGGAACGGTATGCAAGGGTCATGGCTTAGGAAGGTTGAGAACCACTGGTATAGACAAATTAATTTGGGAAATGCTGAGTTAAACAATTTCATAGATGTTTCTTTTTACCAAGGCAAAGCCAGACCTTTAATATAATAATGTTTTGTGTGTCTTTAAAAGCAGCAGTACATGTTACCACAAAACCACTTTTTATAGAGGAAAACCTCTGCGGATTAATATTGCTTGAAATGCAGTGTGAAATTCTGTTAGCTGTAGAGCTTTCTTAGGATTGAAAATGCTCCATTTCCACGGTGAATATCATTAGGATATTTTATCTTAAAGTGATTCAGCTTGAATCAGAAGATACACTGTGTACCGTGTTAAAGTGGCTAGAAATTATTAAAATGATGGACATGGTTCTCATCCGCTTTCAAAGTTATGGTCATCCTTCTGAGTATATGCTGAGTGAGGACCAGGAGAATGGGTTTGTGACCTTTGCCTCCCTAATAGAAATAAATATATGCCTTGATTTCTCCAGAGGAGAAAATTATACTACTTAATGGATTTTAAGGACTTGCTAGGTCTGTGTCTAACAGAGAAAAGTGCTACCTGCCCTGACACGAAGGCCAGGGAAACAGAATTCAGAGGAACATATGATGACAGACCTAGAGGACAGGGAGGAAAAATGGTCCCGAGATGTAAGAACCGAATGTCCTGCTATATGATGTAGAGGACCCGTTTTAGGAAAATGACTTTGAAAAGTGAAAGTGAACGTTGTCGATCTGTGGACATTTAACTTTGGTCACCTCGTCCTTTTAGAGACAATTATCCTATATAATAAAAGCATAATGTGCTAATCAACTGAATGGCAAAATGACCAGGCGGGCGGTGGGGCCGGTGAGCAGGTGACGCCAGGCCAGCCAGGCGGGTGCCAGCAGGTAGAGGGAGGGGTCAGTGAACCAGCGGTAGGTGATGGGGCCAGTGCCATTCCCTGATAGTGTGCCTGGTGGCTTCCTCCAGAGAAAGGCCACTGGCGATAGAGGCAGGGGGATTCAGGGCAGGGTCGGCCACTAGTTGCCTGCTCCTTCCCCTGAGCAGCTCGCTAGTCAGCTCCCACAGAGGGAGGCTAAACTAGCCATCAGTTGGACACCCACTGAGGGCTCCTGGACTCCAATAAGGCACAGACCAAGCTGAGAAACCCGCCAAATGCATGAATTTCCATGCACCAGGCTTCTAGTAATAATAATAAAAACTTTCAAAGGAGAGGGTATTTATTTTTAAAATATGCATTCTTTTATTCTTATATTAGCAATAAATCTGAATATTCTGCATCACTCTTTGTCCAAGTGTGTTCCTCAAAGGACCTATATCATTATTATTTAGGAGGGCTGCACTGCAGACCTGCTGCATCAGAATCTCTAAAGATCCAGCCTGAAAATTTGCAATTAAATAAATACCCAGGTGAGCTAATGAACATGGCACTTGGAGAAACACGGCAGCGGATTTTCCTGGTCCAAAGAACGGATAATTGGCACTATCCTTTTTTAAAAAATGTCCAAAAGTACAGGCCAACCAAAGACACAATTGTACATCGTTCAGTTGATGACAGTGATTTCAGTGTGATGACTTCAAAGATGTATAAGGTATTGCTCCTGCTCCGAAAAGAATCTGCGCGACTCTGATATTAAGCCAATAAATAAAAAGCAAATCCTTGGTATACTGTGAAAGTCACAGAAATATAATTTGGCATTTCTAGAGTCCCATGCCTAGGTAAAAGTTTTTTTTTCTATAAATCTATCTCTCAAAAGTGGTTTATAATTAGTTTATCTACTGAGGAGGTGGGTATAAATGCTAAAACTTTCATATACAATGTATTTTTAATATGTAATTCCTCCCAAGCCTTCTGAAGAAATGTGTGTCAAATCGAATGGCTGATGCACTTTGAACACTTAGCTCCAATAAGAAGATGACATTTTTTCATTAGTTTAAGATTCCTATGCCAAAGTATCTGTCCCAATAATAATAAAATCTGACAGTATGGATCATGCAACAGTGGTAATGTGTTCTTTGCAAGATATAAATGACAATTTGTTCAAATCAGAAATTTAAAAAAATAAATAAATGAATAAAAAGCACAGGAACGCCAAAACTTTATATTTTACCATTTCGGAATCATTCATTTAACAATATTTTCGTCATGTCAGCCATATTTCTGACTACTTTCTATTTAAGAATGGATTATGAATTGTTATTATGTATGTAGTCATTAACATTTTCAAAAAATGGTCATGCGCCAATCAGTTCATGTGTCTAAAAAGAGAGATTTTTTTTTTTTTTAGGTATAAATTCTAACATCATTAGTCTGTGCTAGAGCTGAATTCTCTGTGCCTCCCCGCCCCCGATGTTGGTAGCTGCAGCCCTTGAAATTCCAATCTATTCTATGCAAAAGGACTAACAAATATTCACATACCTCAGCCTCAAACAAAGAAGAAGGAAAGCCTTCTCAGAAAAATATATGGCGAATTAAGGTGGGATAGCCACTACCTTTCCACAGGGCACCAAAGCCTTGTTTTTGTAATTGTGCTCCAGCATGAACGCATTCCTCAAGGACAGGGCCACATTTTACTCCTCATCACCATCCCCGAGTTGTATACTGCATTGTAGCAGGTGCTTAATAAATGTGAGTCAAACACCACTGAAAAGTCTGTACAATAAGTTTGTTACAGGTTAGTAAACTGCGTAAGTGCTGTAAGTGAATTATACAGATATTCAGAGAAATTATAATCCTAAATATTTCAGTGTCTACATTCAGGGGGGAAATGTCTATTTTCTAAATATTCTATATTTTCTTGAGATTGATGCTCCCCAATATTCCAACTAACTCTATATTTTGTTGGAAATAACGAGGGTAAAATTTGGCCTCTTCCGGTGCTACTTAATGCTCAGAGATAATAATTTATCTTGAAAGAATTAACACAGCTTCTAAAGTGCCTTCTTTTCTCAAGAAGTAGCTTATATGGGGGGAGTTTAGCTTCTTAAGACTTAATTTTTCCACACATGGAATGCTTATTTCAGTTTCTCTGCCTAAAAAGGCTTTCAGAACAGTCATCATTTTTTATTCTCTAAGCCACATTTCGTTGTCAAATCATATTTTACATGAATACGGCGGAAACTTCAAGTTGCACCCTCAGGGAAAGACTCTCATCCCATCTCCAGCCCAAGGAGGATTAATCACAGACGAGTATAACATGAAGCTATAGCGTTCTAAAACATCACTAACACATCATTACGTAAATAGAGTGCCAGAAACTTTCAGAAATAGAGAAGCTCTCACATGAAAGCTTACTTTAGAAAGAAAAAAAAAAAACTTCCTCCAGAGAAAAAAGTCTCTAGGAAAACTTTTGGGGTGTACATAGGTAAACATCTTCCTCAAAACGCTGAAACATGTCTGAGAGGAAGCTAACATACCCATCCTCATTTTGGGGGGGGGGGGGATCGGTGTGTCTCCTAGGCTTCAGTTCTGTTCTTTCGTTTTCTAAGATCTGTAAGTATTTGCCTCTGTTAGTATTTAGCCCTTAAGGGAGGTAAAATAAATGTCCCAAAGCTTTAAAATAAACCTTGATTAATGTCTATTTTCAAAACATGCATGACACTAATGACATCCCACCAGCAAACAGCTCATAAATACTCTTCGGAGTCCATTATGTGGACAAATATAATATATACAAACATATATGTATACATACACATATTTAGTCCTCACCCGAGGATATTTTTCCATTGATTTTTAGAGAGAGGGAAAGACAGAGAGAAACACATCGATTGGTTGCCTCCTGCATGTGCCCTGTCTATGGCCCGGTAGGGGAGGATCCTGCAAACAACGTGCATGCCCTTGACTGGAATCAAACCTGGGACCCCTCAGTCCATAGGCTGACACTTTATCCACTGAACCAAACCAGCAAGGGTGACAATGACATATTAAATGACAGGAAGAAAGCAGACTTACACTGTGTAGGTGTGCATGCATGCATATCTGTATGTGTGCAAGCCATGTATGTATCCATACATGTGCAATCTGCAGCTTTCAAGGCTTGTTTAGAAGGATTCACAGTGCAGAAATTGGTGTTCAGGTATAGTCTGACAAAAAAGAGGGATAAATATTGGGAGTGAGCACTCCATCACTTCTCCTTTTATTTCTTCACCTGGTTAGTTGTATTTTTTTTATAATAAACAATTATAAAAATAGGCAAAACATTTTTTTTTCAGTCAGGAGGCACTGGCTAACATTCTAGTAATAAACAACACCAGAATCACAGTGACTTACATCAAGAGAGGCAGCGACCTTGCAGATCCTGCATGTCCACTGCACATCAGCAGGGGGAGATCTGCTCAGCTTCTATTGTAATCGCAGCAGCTGCCATTTTGAATATCACTGCACAAAGTGCCAGAGAGAATGCAGGTAGCTGCTCCTAGACCTTCTCTATAAGTTAAAATCTCCACAGGAGAGCAGCATAAGATATTTCCATTCTTTTAATTGATGGCCTAGAATTTATCTCCTTGTCTCACCCACCCAAAAGAAGGTCAGCAAATACAATCCTACCAGATGACTAGAAGGAGAGAAAAACCAGACGTGGGTATTTAGCTCTGGCGGCTCCCTCTCATGAACAGGTCTTTGCACCAGTGCAGAAATACAGACAGGATGCACGAGGTGTCCCACTAACTAAGGTGGCAAGACCGGGCAACATGGCGGATGTTTTCTTTGGAGGAGAATAAATACCCAATTCCCTCTGGCTCTTTCTTTGTCCGGTGCCGTGGACCACTTATTATCCTGACTCATTTTACTGTAGCCTGAAAAATTGCCTGGCTCATCCCTGAGATTAGGAGCTCTCAGAAAATTTACCATTTCTCATTCCTTTCAGCAGAGAGCCTAGCATATTGTAGGTACTCAATAAATTTAATAAGTAAATGCAAAGCTCTCAGAATGCCTGAAATCTCTTAATCAGAGGGCTGAACGAGATTCATACTCTATTTTGATTATTTCTTGTGAATAAAGCTAAACTCTGGGTCTTTATTACATGGCTTTATTCGGTTTAGGAATAGAATCAACCATTTCTATAGATAATCATTATTTTTAATACTCAGATTGTGTTTTCTTCATATATGATGTCACAGAAAGATATTTTTTGCAACTGCTGAGTTTTAGAAACCAATGTCTAGAAACAAGCACTGCTTGAAAGCCAGAATTCAGTGTCAAAGACAATCTAAATAACAAAGCCTAGAGACTTAGCGATTTCCAAAGATCATGTAAGTTATACCTCAGAAACATACACATTTACAATTGAATATGATTGTGTGTTTTTTTCAGGTGCATGTTTTCTTTTCTGCCCCTTTTACTTGGTATTTGTACTAAATGACAGAGCTGCCCCCACCATATGGGTGAAGTATTGATCTATAAAGTCACACTGAGAACTATGCCCTACCTTATTCACAGAGAAAGATCTAGAAGTAATTGCCTATTTTAAAATTCCAGCTTTTTCACCAGGAAATCTTACCTGAGAGATTATTTTAAAAAACAAGTTGAGCTTCTGCTACAGGGCCCGTTTTAGGTAGGTTAAGCCAGTTAAGGGTTTATCTATTCCAGAAATGATGTTACTAAAACTCCTCAAGTTTGATCCTACTCAAACTTTGAATAATCTTGGCTTTTGAATTTTATTTTTCATGATGATCTTTATATTAATCCTTTAGATGGCAAATAGGCCCGGAGATAATAAAAATCTAAATATTTATAAGAATTAGCCTACCACAAATTATGGTGACTAGGGTAATTTATGACTGTATATCGCAGCTTTATTAAATCTAATTGGCTTAAGATATTTCTCGTCTCACACCCTGCAAAAAAATAATGGCAGAGAGGAGACTCAGGGGGAGGGGAAGGCTCTCACAAATGCTAAGTTTGGATGTGGGGCAGGTTTCATGTAAGGCTTGATGTAACATCTAACATGGTATCTCCCAAAAACTATACTTTTTCCTTGTGATCACTCTCCCTTGCCCATCCAATTCCCAACCCAGGTAACTGTATCATTTAATTATTACTGTTTAATAAACCATCCCAAAACAGAGAGGTTTAAAAAACAATGATCTGTTATTTCTCGCAGTAATGCTGGATGGCTGTGGTTCCTCATGGCACTCACTTGTGCAGCTTCATTAGTGAGGACCAGCTGAGTTGGAAAGTGTAAGGTGGCGGGACTCACAGATCTGACCATTGAAGGTGGCTGTGGTCCTGGACACTATGGATCTCTTCCTTGTGGTCTAGCACCATCCAATGGACTACACTGGCTTCCTCACAAGGTAGTCTGAGGGCAGGGTTCCAAAAGAGCAAAATGAAAACTGCCAATGCTCAGTCTGAGAGTTGCACAAAGTCATTTCTCTCATCTTCTGTCATCTAAAACCAAGTTAGAGAACCAGCTTAGATTCAAGAATAGGGAAGATCATTCACCTCTTGAGGAAAGGTGTGGAAAGAATCACAAGGTAACAGGGCATGCCCGCAGGGCGTTTTGCCTCCTTCTCCCCTAAGGTCCAAAGAGTTGCTTTATTTCCAAACTTCATCTTTTCACAGAACACTACACCAGCCAATAAACAGCAATATGTGCTTTGGTGGAGAAGAGGAAAGAAAGAGATTGATATCGTTTCTGGAAGCTCTGAAAGGTATATATGATCCACACTTGGAGCCAGGAAAATGTTACTTAACTTAATGCCATTGGGGTCTTACACCTGCAGCGAGGAGTTGAATCAAACAGCACTCAGTTGCATAGCTGAAGATTAAAAGTGGTGTTTGCCAAAATAAGATTAGGAAATTCCTTCTAGAATCAAAAAGTATATGCTGGATCTATCTAAAAATAAAATAAATAAAATAAAATAAGAAGATAAGATAAATAACAAAAGGAAGGAAAGAAAAGAAAAGAAAAAAGAAAGAAAAAGAAAAGAAAAGAGAAAATGATTTCAATTTTTCTGCTAGGAACTGAGAGTGCAAATTTTACCCTAAATCACTCAACCAAAATAGTTATGCCTTTTTTTGTCTTATTATTTATTCTTTGTTGACAATTTTCACTTAGAATTCCGATAATATAAATTAAAATCCATCACTCTCCATATACTCTTTGTCTGACCTTAATTATCCTCACTGAGACTCAGTATTTTCAAAGAATCTGAGTTAATGATAAACATGTTGAGAAAGTTAAAGGAGATCATCTATGACAAATAACTAGTAAAATATCTTTCACCTGGTAAATACCTCCCAAGAGACCACCCAGAGAGAGCATCAGCATTGCTATCATCAGGCCAAAAATAGCTTAGTAAAAATGATTGATAAATGAATTTATTTTCTTTAAACTGAATACTTTTACTTTCAAATTTGGGTTTTTATATTCATATATATGAATTGTTTAAATAAGTAAACACAATTAGGTTTAAAACAAGAACAATAGGAAATCATGGATGACCTGATTTGATTAAACAATGCTTGTATTAGTGAATGTGTTCTAGAAACACACATGATACCCCAGAGCTTCTGAGAAAGTTTTCTAACCACTGATATGGACATAATCTAAGTACATCAAAAGTCACTTACTCGAAGCCTGTACATTTGAAATGTGCTCACAAAAATGATTTGGAAAGAAGCAGGGAATAGCGTAGCCGAAGAAGTTTTAAGATGACCTAGATTGTTGTACCAGAATTATTTCAAAACTGGCCCAAATGGCCTTAAATAGAACTAAACTAGAACTTTTTCTGAATTTAAACTTGAAATAATATGCAGGCATTTCTATTCTATAGCTCTATGACATGACTCCCCATGCCTTACACAGAATTTTAAAGAAGAAAAGAAGAATAAACTAATGGTACCAAGACAAGGGTAACTTTAGCCGGAGCTCTTGTGTTTTTTTTCTCTCCCTGTTTCCAAATTGCACTTCATCTTAGTTTCTGGCTTTGGACCCCTTTTGATTTGATTATTGAGTTTTGAGGGTCTGTTTTGAAAGTAACCGAGGAGCTGAAAGCCTTTCACTCCCATCCACGCTCACTGGGGGCACACAGACATGGCGCGGGAGCTCTCTCCTCAGACCCTTATTTCGTCCCAAGAGCAAGCACCACTCCAAAGTCTGAGAGCAGCTTGCATTAGCCCTACCAGGCAAGCCCTCTCATTGCCTCGGAGACACTCGGGCAATTTATGATCATTTGTTGCAAAGAGGCTGTGCCATTTCTCTCAGCCAGGAGGAAAATAGCATTGCCTCCACCATTCCATCTCAAGGACCCTGCTAATGCAGCCCCGGTGCTCTTCTCTGGATAGAAAAATCTACAGAGGCTTGGGAGAGCTCGGATCAAATATTTTCGCTGTCAGCCACCAGAGGCGTTCTGCCCCCCGCCTGCCACAATCACAGAACTTGCTGGCCAGCAGAAAGAGGCTAGCTGACATGTCTTCTAATGCTCCTGTCAATATTGAACCATGGATCGCCTGAAAGAGAGTCATTCTTTTCACTTAGTAGCTCAAGTGCATTGTGAAGGGTCTTCAGCAGTCCGTGGCAGCCTGGGACATGAGACTCAGAGGCTCAGCTACCCCCAGTCACGAATGTCCCCCACCACTTGCTGTACAGAATCACTGACTCGCTGCCGGGTAGATAGTGGGGGCACTTGTTCCAACATGGAGCCTCATCCACAGGGGGAGAAAACACCAACACAGGGAGCTAGGATGGAGGAACGGGACAAAGTAGAATTTAGAGCATGAGTGGTTGTTTCAGCAATGAAGTGGAGAAAAGGAGATTCTACATTCAAGTCTGTTAGTGAGGAGGGAACTAAAGGAATCAGCAAGCCTGGGTAAGTTTGATTGTTTCTTTTTAATTTTTTTTTAAATTTACAACATATCTCAAAGAATATTTAATGTTCTCTATGTTTTTGCATTCTTTTTTTAAAAAAATATATTTTATTGATTTTTTACAGAGAGGAAAGGAGAGGGATAGAGAGTTAGAAACATCGATGAGAGAGAGACATCGATCAGCTGCCTCCTGCACGCCCCTAATGGGGATGTGCCCGCAACCAAGGTACATGCCCTTGACCTGAATTGAACTTGGGACCTTTCAGTCCGCAGGCCGACGCTCTAGCCACTGAGCCAAACCGGTTTCGGCTGTTCTTTTATTTTTTTAAACATATTTTTATTGATTTCAGAAAGGAAGGGAGAGGAAAGGAGAAAGAGAGAGAGAGAGAGAGAGAGAGAGAGAGAGAGAGAGAGAGAGAGACATCAATGATGAAAAAGAACCACTGATTTGCTGCCTCTTGCATGCACCCCACTGGGGATCAAACCCGCAACCCAGGCATATGCCATGACCAGGAATCCAACCTGTTTTGGTTCACAGGTTGATGCTCAACCACTGATCCATGCCAGGTTCTTTCGATCTTTAATGGGAAGCTATCATAGGCCGAGTTAAAGTTCCCCAGACCTGTGAGCTCAAAAAGGGGTAGAGAAATACACTGTGCACAGTGACTTTCCCTTAAATCAGTACAACAATGTCAAAGCCTTTCTTATTGCAAGAAACCCAGTATGTCTAGAACCACAATGCAACCAGATGTGAGATTCGAGAACCAGTGTTGTTATAGATACTATAACTACTCCTTCTGGAACAGGTGACTTAGGATAACTAAGAGTATATAGAACAGTATGAGAAAAAGGCTGTGTTTCTGCTATGCTTCATTAGCTATATAGGATTTCCATTTTAGGTAACGAGACCAGTTAAGTGGTCGTGTTCACCTTAAATACCTGAAGTTTGAAGAGCTTGCCTGTTCTATGACTGCCCCTTACTCTGTCATCATTAGCTAAGACATTCTTTATGAATTCCCACCGACACAAAAGTGTAAATAACATTGTCTCCATATGTTTTTCAAATTGAAAATACAAACTCAAACCTAAGCCTTTGATGTGCCATGAGTGAAATTAAGTATAAAATTCTAGGGGCTAGAGAAAGAAAAAAAGTAGAAAAATGATACAAATCTCCACATAAGTTGAAATGCAAGATCTCTTGCTGAGCCTGGTTTGGCTCAGTGGATAGAGCGTTGGCCTGTGGACTGAAAGGTCTCAGGTTTGATTCCGGTCAAGGGTATGGTTCTGGGCAAATCCCCAGTGCGGGGTATGCAGGAGGCAGCTGATAAATGTTTTAACTCTCTATCCCTCTCCCTCCCTCTCTGTTAAAAAAATCAATAAAATATATTTTTTAAAAAGAAGAAATGCAAGACCTTTTAAAAACCATTTTCAACCAGAGGAAACACCACT
The DNA here is from genome assembly GCA_004026805.1 of Lasiurus borealis. Classification (NCBI taxonomy): domain Eukaryota; kingdom Metazoa; phylum Chordata; class Mammalia; order Chiroptera; family Vespertilionidae; genus Lasiurus; species Lasiurus borealis. Next base: position 112,845 of record PVJN01001545.1, read on the forward strand.
TAATTATTATTGAGTTTTATCTGTATATTAAAAAGGAGAAGCCAGAACCAGACACAAAAGTTATTTAGTGAGGCCCTCCTATTTCAGATCAAATATCCACTGAATGACTAAGCACAGAGAAAGAAGTCAGACATCCACATTCTCAGGGTTTAAAATCTGGAGGACACAAATGTCAAAAACAAAACAAAACAAAACAAAACAAAAACTAGTAAAAGCATTGAAAATCAGGGAATAAGTAAGTGTGGCCAAGGGTACAAATGAAGGAGTAATTGATCAGTTTTAACTGGGATACATGAAAATGCTTTTCTGAGGACACTGGATCTTAAAGGTAAACTACGATCTCAGCATGAGGAAAGAGATCACAAATACAGTGGAATGAAAAAATAACTTGAATGTATATGGCTATGAACATACAAGGCCTATTCATAGACTGGGGTATAGAGCAGAATAATAGGGAGTGCATACAGTGGCTAAGTTCTGAGGCTCCTGATTCAGAGATTTATAGAGTCATTACATTAGCTTATATTTTTATTATGGTAAGAAATAACAAAAATAATTACCTATTTCACCACATTTAAGTGTACAGGTCAGTGGTACAAAGTATATTCACACTTGTGCAACCATCACATCATCCCTCCAGAACTGTTCTCATCACCACAAACCGAAACTCTATACCCATTAAACAAAAGCTCCCCGACCCCCTATTTCCACAGCCCGTGAAACTATCATTTTACTTAATGTCTCTATAGATCTGACTATTCCAGGTACCTCACATAAATGGAATCACTCAGTATTTGGCCTTTTGTGGCTGGCTTATTTCACTTAGCATAATGTATTAGAGGCTTTTCCATATTGTAGCATGTGTGAGAATCCCACTGCTTTTTTAAGGTTGAATAATATTCCATTATGTATAAATAACATCTTTTGTTTCTTCATTCATCCAATGGACACGGGTTGCTTTCACCTGTTGTGAATAATGCTGCTATAAACATTAGTTTACCAGTACATATCTGTTCAACTCCCTGCTTTCACTTCATTTGGGTATAAACCTCAAAGAAGAAATGCTAGATCATGTGCAAATTCTGATTTTTAATTTTTCTAGGAAACTCTATCCTGTTTTCCATGATGTGGAAGCATCATTTTGCTTTCTCACCAACAGGGCACAAGTTCTACACATCCTTACCAACATGGGCTATTTTCTATTTGTTGTGTAATAGACATTCTAATGAATATAAAGTCATATTCAGGCTATTTTACTGAGTTAATTATTTTTTATTATTTATTTTAGAGAAAAAGTGAGGAGAAACACCAATGCAAAGCAAAACACCCATAGTCTGCCTCCTGCGCACCCGCATCTGAGGATTGAGCCCACAATTTGGAATGTGCCATGACTAGAAATTAAACCAGGAACCTCTTGGTTCATGGGATATTAGTGAATCAACTGAGCCACACTGGCCAGAGCCAGCCTATTTTCAATAACTATTTTTCAGAACAATATTACAAGGATGACTATTTGTATTCCAAATTTAAAGAAATAAACTGAGATACCTGAAGTAATATCTCCAATTATCTTGGTTAGAAAGTGGAATAGTTTGGATATTTGAAACTAGGTATGTAAAACTATAAGTGCATGTTTTATTTTGATAAGAGCATGGTATTTTGTTTATACAACATTAATTAGGATGGCCAGAATTTGTGGCAGATGAGACATGATCTTGTCAGCTCATCTGAGCCTTATCAATCCCACCTTGCTATGCCCTCCATTTTATCTACAAGGGGGGCCTTGTATCCCCACATTGTGCACAGTACAGGCCTTAATCCACTTGTCTTAATTTATTTCATACATATTAGTATACCCCGGCATTTGAAATCATAATTTGCTCCTTTATTTAGAACGTCTTTACATCCTTTCTGCCAATAGTCCAAAACCACTTGTAGGTATTCTTTCCTTAAACATGTTAGGGAGTCTTTTGGTTTTGGTTGTCTTATGCCAACATTAAAGAGATATATACGATTCACCAAGGCTCCAAGTAACTCTGCTCAGCATAATTCCTCGGGAACCTGATTCTTGTCTTTAGTTTTTGTGTTTTTTGTTTTGTTTTTCCTGAAACATAAATAACAAGGAAGGGTCAAACTATTTGTATAAGATAACTTTGGAAACAAAATTAAGGATTCAAGAGCATTAAGGATTCAAGAAAAAAGAATTACAATAATAGTTTAGGTAAAGGGAATGAAGATTGATCTAATGGGTAAGTAGTAAACATGGAAAGAGGCAGAAATGATTGGAGTAGTCATGCAAGCAATGAGGAGAACTTGGAATGAATGAGGGCTTGTGGAATGGCAGAACTATTAGTCTAGATAAGGGGTGAAGAGTAGGTTTAAAAGAGTGGATATAATAAATAAATTTTGGGGTCTATACATTGTAAAATGAGTGAGTATATTTCTTTTGGAAAAGGTTGTTTAGGTAGGAGAAAGTCAGGGTAATGTAATGATTAATTTTATGTGTCAACTTGATTGAGCTACAGAGTGCCCAAATATTTGGTGAAACACTTTTTCTGTGTGTGTGTGTGTGTGTGTGTGTGTGTGTGTGTGTGTGTGTGTATGTGTGTGCAGGAGGGTGTTTTTTACATGAGAGTAACTTTTGAATTGGTAGAGTGAGTGAAACAGATTGGTTTTCCTATAGTTGGTGGGACTCATCCAATCAATCATAGGCCTGAATGGAACAAAAAAGACTCACCCTCCCACAAGTAATGGCGGGGGGTCTTCTCCTACCTGACTAGTTGATCTGGAGCATCAGTCTTTTCCTGCCTTGGATTCAAACTGAAACATCAGATATTCTTGGGTCTCAATTCTGCTAACTCTTGACCTGTAACTATACCAGGGGCTCCCCAGGGCCTCCATCTTGCTCACTGTAGTTCCTGGAAATTCTCAGCCTCCATAACAATTTAATCCAATTTCTTAAAGCAAGCAAACAAACAAACAAACCAATAATTACTGTTGGTTCTGTTTCTCTGGTGAACCTTGACTCTTATAGACTTAAATACAAAAAAATCTCTTGCAATTATTTGGTAAGAGGTAGGCAAAGAACAGAAAAGGGAAGTTAGGAATGAAGTGGCATTCAGATACATATGTATATTAAAAGCAAGGAAGAAGATAATTTCAAGAAATAATATGGTCCATAATACTGAAAGCTGCTGGGTGGTCCCTACAAGGACAAGAAGAGGCTCTGGAATTGGACCACTGAATAACTTATTAGTGACCATGTAAGAACAGTTTCAGTGAAACAGTGGATCCAGAATTGGACTGCGGGTGACTAAGAAAAGAGTCTGAGATAATAAAACAGATGAAAAGTGCAGCCAGCAAATTCGAGGGGAGGGCAGCCTAAGGAAGGAAGAGGGTGGATTTTTATTTTGGCACCGAGAGGAGAGCACATGGAAAAGTAGGGACAGAAAATGATGGAGAGGGGGTACATGTAAAGGATGCGTAAGGGGGAAAAAACCCCAAAAACACGTAATTAGGAGTCATCTAGGGAACTCCTAAGGGTGAAATATGGAAAGGAATAGAAAGTTCTTTTAGGAAGATTTCTTTGAGGAAGAGGGCAAGTAAAGATTCAGAATCACATGTAACTGGCATGGTAGTCAAACATACAACTTTAATTAAAAACAAAACTTGAACACATAAAGTGAGTTATCACACAAAGTCAAAATATATAGAAACAAAACTTTTGCTATGTCAGAGTTATTAGTCATTATGTCCCAGGAATGTCCCAGTGCTTTCTTGATGCAGCACCACGAGAATTCCTCAGACAGACCAGGAGGTAGGCTTACAGTGCCCTGTTTTAAACAAGGAAAACTGCAGGGCACAAGCCTATAGGATCTGCCTAAAGCTGCTGAGTTGGAATACAATGACTTGCTTAAATAATTCAAATAGTGATAGTGCTCCTATAGTTAGCATGCCTTAAAGAAAAACACAGCAGAATATAGTAATTATACAGCCTAGAATGGAGTGTGTATGGTAATTCACTGTCAATCAATAACTAATAAATCAATAAATACTTATTGCATATCTGTTAATTACACATGGGGTGAGAAAGGTGAGTGGCATATGGAAAATAATTAAAGAATAGATATTAATTAAATTAATAAAATGTTTTTCCATTTTTCTTTTTTTTAAATATATATATATATATATATATATATTTTTTTTAAATATATTTTTATTGATTTTTTACAGAGAGGAAGGGAGAGGGACAGAGAGGTAGAAACATTGATGAGAGAGAGACATTAATCAGCTGCCTCCTGCACGCCCCCTACTGCGGATGTGCCCACAACCAAGATACATGCTCTTGACCCTTCAGTCCGCAGGCCAATACTCTATCTACACTGAGCAAAACTGGCCTCGGCTCCACTTTCCATTAGACAGGAAGTAAATATATTCATACCTTCCCACCTTTTGTAACTACTCTTTCTCACATTATATGTATTTTTAACCATTTTCCTTTAGGGCCTTTCCTTTCTCATATACACAAACGACTTTCTTAGGACATAACATATTCTGTCAAGTATTACAGTTACATAGGTTTGTTGTTAATATGTTTGAAAGGAATTGTAAATATTTGAAGGTGCTCAGCAAGTACATGTATGAAGGTTACTGTGAATGTCAAATCAATAAAAGAATGAATCAATGACTTAAATTGTACACATTATTTCTGCATCAAGGTAAACCCAGGTATATCTGCAAATCTAACCATGAGATCATTACCAATTAAATAAAATAAGAAAAAAAAATGTCATTAGCAATAAAATTCCAAAGAAAGAAAGGGAATATTAGGAAGGAATTAAGGAGAAATATGAACAAAGTGATCAGTCCTTTAAGAAAAGTAAGTTGACTTTGACAAAAATATCAGCACTGCTGGCTTAGGCAATTATAACAGCAGAAAAAGCAACCAGTTGCTTGAAACACTGAAGCGCAGAGGAAAAAAGACACCAAAACAAAGAATAATTAAACATTAACTGCAAGCGAGCAAAGTAGGTTCTGGTATTTCCCTGAGTTTCAACTTAAGTAGCAGCCATTGCCACGCTCCAGAATAAAAGCAATTTATCATCCATGAGCAACTGCCCAGGAGAGCATCACCAGGGACACGCGGAGGTGGTATGGAGACTGGGCCCGGGTTTTCATCTAAAACTATTGAATTGGTCTGGGCTACGGAGAGTTGCTAAGCTCATCGTCAAGGGGGACATCCCCTGTTATTGGAGTGATGCAGTCTTAGTTACTGTCATCTGTCACAGGCTGGAGGAGTGGGCAGGAGAGGTACACACAGGCACAGCTGCAGGCAAATGAGAATCTGGTTTTTAAGGAGCTCCCTGTAACTCCACACAGGGGGCCTAATTTAGGCCTGAGAACTTTGAGGGCCCTGAGATCTCATCTTAAATCCCCACTAGCTTAAGTTAATGTGTCTTTAAAATATATATATATATATATATATATATATATATATATATATATATATATATATATATATCCATAACCTGTTTGGCTCATTGGATAGAGTGTCGGCCTGTGGACTGAAAGGTCCCAGGTTCGATTCCTGTCAAGGGCATGCAGGAGGCAGCTGATCGATGTTCCTCTCTCATCAATGTTTCTAATTTTCTATCCCTCTCCCTTCCTCTCTGTAAAAAATCAATAACATATATTTGTTTTAAAAAAATGTATACATTAACAGTATAACCACATTCTTTTATTTGTAAAATCAGATTACATTGTAATCCCACTGACAACATCTATAGAAAAACACCCCCCAACATATAATGAGAAGCTGTGTGTGGCTATAGAAAAGCCTGTATCACCGAAACCGGTTTGGCTCAGTGGATAGAACATCGGCCTGTGGACTGAAAGGTCCCAGGTTTGATTCTGGTCAAGGACATGTATTTTGGTTATGGGCACATCCCCAGTAGGGGGTGTGCAGGAGGCAGCTGATCAATGTTTCTCTCTCATCAATGTTTCTAACCCTCTATCCTTCTCCCTTCCTCTCTCTAAAAAAATCAATAAAAATATATTTTTAAAAAAAAGAAAAAAGAAAAGGAGAAATGTATACTACGCTCCTTTACCATATATTTATCCATCCATTTCCTTGTTACTCTTAATCCATTTATCAAGGTATTTCTTTGGGTTGCAGGCATCAGTGGACTCCCCTGTAAATATTTAGGCATGGATAGCATTATGAGAGTTTTCCTGCGGTCGACAGAATGTTCAGTTTGGAGAGGTGATGCAGATGCTCTGAAGGTGAGGGTGCATTTCAGAACTTTTCAAAGGGCTCATGCAGAGTTCACTGCTGGCTGGGAGAGCGTAAACGATCGGCCTCCTTCACGGGAGTGTAATGGGCCGGCCGCACGCTCCACTAAAGCCTGATGTGACAAATGGATGGGCTTGCCTGCAGGCCTCAGAGAGGCCGGGTGGGATCAAGTGACATGGGTTTCTCCGGCTGTTTAGACAAAGGTTCTCTGTCTTTCCCTCTCAGACACAGTCTCCATTGGAGGGTGACAGATAGCATCTTCCTTTCGTCAGAACACAGCTGCAGCATCTGTCTTGGATTCTGCTGTGGCAGGGCTGTGTGCGGATTTTCCACAAGAAATTCCTGACTGGTGACAGGCACCAAACACTCACCCTGGGAATGCCACCAGCCACCCCCACCACCCCACCACCTGATGGGCACATGCCTTCTTGCCAGGGATGTGCGTCTAAAGGACTACTTTCTGTTTGTTGTGTTTTTTTTAAATATATTTTTATATATTTAAAAAATATTATTTTAATATTATTTACATACATATATATATATATATATATATATGCATATATATATATATATATATATATATATATATGTAAATAATTGATTTTCACAGAGAGGAAAAGAGAGGGATAGAGAGTTAGAAACATAGATGGGAGAAAAACATTGATCAGCCCACAACTGCCCTCCCTTGCTGGTCATCTTGTGGCAGCCATCTTGTGTCCACATGGGGGCAGAAGTGACGGTCAATTTGCATATGAGCTTTTTATTAGATAGGATTTTTCCCTCTCACCTGGTTACAGCACAAGATGACACTGATTAGTGTCTTTCACATTAAAGGTCACATTCATAACTACATGGAATCTACAATCATTTCCCCCCTTTGCTCCTCAATATACATCAGTCTTTTGCTCACCCTCCATATTCAACCAGTCCTAAACCCACCTACAGATTGCCCTAGACCCTAGACCCATGGCACCCACCACTATCTCTGTCCTACTGAGGAAGGATGCTCCGTAATAGGATATAAGATTTCAGAGACACATTTGGAAAGAAGACTGCCTCCTCCATGGAGATATCACAGTGCTAGAGACTCGGGGATAGCAAGTTTTGCTGTCCAGGTCAACTCTGACCTATTCAACCTAACTTCTGAAAATAAAACCATTTTTAAAAAGACTTTGTGAAAACATTTGAAGAAGGGTTCTAAAAACTCAAAGCTCTAACACAGTGGTTCTCAACCTTCCTAATGCCATGTCCCTTTAATGCAGTTCCTCAGGTTGTGGTGACCCTCAACCATAAAATCATTTTCGTTGCTACTTCCTGACAGTAATTTTGCTACTGTTGTGAATTGTAATGTAAATATCTGTGTTTTCTGATGGTCTTAGGCGACCATGGTTCTTCATTAACAGTAGCAAAATTACAGTGATGAAGTAGCAACGGATATAATTTTATGGTTGGGGGTCACCACCACATGAGGACCTGCATTAAAGGGTCGTGGCATTAGGAAGGTTGAGAACCACTGCTCTAACATGAAACCAAGATATGGGCATTCAGGGTGTGCAAATTCCTTTGGGAATTCCCCAAAGCCACTCTGCCACCTGGTGGCCTGCCGTTTGCTATCCAACCAGGCAGAGAGAAAAGGAGAAAAGGCTTCTGAGCAGACTTGTCACTCCTTCACTCCGAAGAGGCACTTGCCAGGTTCCTGCGGCCAGGATCTCAGCATCCATCACTTCAGATGCATCTCCATGGACCTAAAGGAGCCCAAAGCTGGCTCTTTCCAGGGTTCCCTGGAGACACAACATGAGGGGAAGGTGCACACAGGGAGCGGATGCCTAGGTGCAGAAAGGAACCCTAGAGATGCTTATTTCACACACGCAGGGTTGGAGGTCCAGATAAAATGACTCATTTAACTCAGAGAAGCGGAACCCATGTTTCCCAGGATTACATCACACCGCCGTGCATCGGACATGCTTTACCTTGAAGGGCATGTGGCTTAGCCTGTGTGTTTATTTAACAGCCAGCACTCGGTCTGTGCAGGTACAGCATTAATATGAGGGAATAAGTGCTGTCTGCTGCTGTATTACATATCCTCTGTTAATTAAGCAAGGGAACGACGGGTAAACTGTAAGAAATAGAATCAATAGATCCTGCTGAATATAATGAGCTCAAATCCCGTGGAAAAATAGAGTTGGGGGGAATCCAAATGCAGTATTTTTTTGTAATCATTCTTATATGATTCTGTATTTGATAATATGCAGTGAATCCTTTAGTTTCCGTTTAACATAACATGGTAAAATAGTTGGCTCCTAAAAGTATTAAGATGAGGAAATGAGAAGGAGCTAAAAAGAAGCCCTTTGTTTTAAAAAAGTATTCTTTTGTGTTTCTCCCTGGTTGCGAACCTATCCCTGAACTCATTGCTGCCTCATTTAACATTTTTTCTACACTCTCAAATGCCTCACTGGAAACTTCCATATTGAAAAACAAATAGAGATGCCACTTGATTCACCTTGCTTTCCAGGGAACAAAAATTGTAAGTGGTTTCAGCACCGGTAAAGAAAGCTACAATCAATCACCCAGCCTGTGTGGCTCAGTGGTTGAGTGTTGACCTAGGTATCAGGAGGTCAAGGTTCAATTTCCCATCAGGACACATGCCTGGATTGGGACCTCAATCCCTAATAGGGGGTGTACAGGAGGGAGCTGATCAATAATGATTCTCTCTCATCATTGAAGTTTTTATCTCTCTACCTCTCTCATCCTCTCTGAAATATATATATATATGTATGTTTTTGTGTGTGTATATAAATTATTTTAAGAATGCTACATTGCAGAAATTTCAATGGCAACATACAAGAAAAATTGTATTTACATGTTTTCTGTACATATATCTAAAACACCTCTCCTTATCTGCTTCAAGCGGGAATATTCTAAAAACTACATTTGTGGTGACCAGCACTGGTAATGTATTTTTTTTAAATATTGTTAAAAACTAAAAAGCAGGCAAAAAATGGTGCTGAATACAGATTGGGAATGTAATAAGTCTCATTAAACAGAGTCACATTTTTTGCTGTGATTTTCCCTTTTCAAGGGTTGGGCAGTGTTTATCTTACAAGTATGGTCTACTGTCTACAAAATGTCTGCTATATATCAGATACTATTATTAACTATCTGCTCCATTAATTTCAAATTAATTACAGTTTCTAACTTCACGTGAACCCCTGTCGTCCTGGGACCACAAACTCTACCGAGCAGGAATCTCAGAAATGAACGTGGACAGGCAGGAAAGGGGCAGAGGTGGGGATATAAGGGAAACCAGATGGCATAGATTCAGTTCCGGGTCACACTGCACTAGGAGTGAGTGAATGGGGGAGTTAGTTAACATCTTTAAGCTACAGCTAGCGCCATGTAGAACTAAAGGCGGAGATAATAACTATATCACATGGTTTTCAAGATTTAAACTGTATCATCTTTGTGCAAAGTGTTTAGTTAGCAGAGTGCCTGATTCCAGAGGCCTCATCCTATGTTAGCTCTCACGGGTACTGCTACCCTGTATTCGTTTCCTGTTGCTGCTTGAATGAGGCTCTACAAATGGCTGAAAACAACACAGGTGTGTTACGGTATAGTTATTAAAGTGAGAAGTCCAAATGGAGTATTCCAGGGATGAAATCAAGCAGTCTGCTGGTTGTGTCTTTTTCCCACCTGGAAGCTCCAGGGGAGAATCTATTCTTACCTTCTCCAGCTCCTAATGGCTGCTGCGTTCATGGATCCCCACCTGCATCACTCTAATCTCTCCTCCCCTCATCGCCACATCTTTCCCCTCTTCTTGCCATTCTCTTGTAAGGATGCTTGTGATTACACTGAACCCACCCAGATAACCCGGGATAATATCCTATCTCAAGATCCTTAATCACATCGTCAAAGTCCCTTTTATCAGCTAACATGTTAATAGGTTCTGGGACTTCAAAAGTTGACATCATGAACCTGCCATATATAACAACATGATAATGAATCCCCTCTATGAAGAGATATTTAAAAATTCACAAATCTGTGAATTCATTATAGTAGTTATTTTATCCACAACCACCTAAGAGGGAATTTTTGCTTCTTTGTGAGTGGTATATGTTTATTCGTTTAAGTGAATTTGACCAAATCTCAGGAAATGTGGGCATTGGGTGTGGTGTGTCTGAAACGGGGCAGAGGATGTGTTCAAAATTTGATTTTAAAAAGGCCCATGACATTTCTCTTAGCAATATTATTTTCTGGCATACCTCCTCCGGCAAGGGAAACAAAATGAGAGATAAACAAATAGGATTACATCAAACTAAAAAGTGTTTGCACAGAAAGGGAAAACATCAACAAAACAAAAGGATAACCTACTGAATGGAAGAAGAGAGTAGCCAATGATACATCTAAGATGAGCTTAATGTTAAAAATTTTAAGGAATTTAGAGAACTCAACATCAGAAAAACAAACAACCTAATTAAAAAGTGGGCAGGAGACGTGAATAGACACTTTTCCAAAGAGAACATACAGATGGCCAACAGACATATGAAAATTTGCACAATATCTCTAGTCATCAGAGAAATGCTAATCCAAACCACAGTAATAGGTATCACCATACACCTGTCAGAATGGCTATCATCAATAAATCAACAAACAATAAGTGATAGCAAGGATGTGGAGAAAAGGGAACCCTATTCTACTCTTAGTAGGAATGCAGACTGGTATAGGTACTATGGAAAATAGTATGGAATTTCCTCAAAGTAAATAAGTAAATAAAAATAGAACTTCCCCCACAAGTACACTTCTGATTCTATATCCAAAGAAACCTCAAACAGCAAATTTGAAAGAAAATATGCATCCCCATGTTCATTGTAACATCATTTACAATAGCCAAGATATGGAAGCAACCCAAGTGCCCATCAACAGATGAGTAGATTGAAAAAGCAGTGGTAGATTTATACAACAAAATACCACTTGACCATAAAAAAGAATGAAATCTTACCTTTTGCAACAGCATAGATGGACCAATAGGGTATTATGCTGAATGAAATAAATCAAACATAGAAAGACATATACTATATGACTTGACTTATATGTGGAATCTAATGAACAAAACAAATAAAATAGAAAGAGACTCGTATCTACAGAGAACAGAATGATGGTTATCAGAGTGGGAGGGGATTGGGAGTTTGGGTTAGGTGTAAAAAAAAGGTAAAGGGATTGAACAGTACAGATTGGTAGTTACAAAGCAGTCATAACAGATAGATGTAAAGTACAACATAGGAAGTATCTATATATATAAATGACCATCAACCGGACAGCAGAATGACCTGAACAACTGGTCGACCAGTCGCTATGATGTGCGCTGACCACCAGGGGACATATGCTCAATGCAGGAGCTGCCCTCGGGTGGGCAGTGTGCTACAGTGGGAGTGGGTCCACAGTCATTTGGCTGACCAGGATGAGCGGCACACCCACAGCAGGCTGATCCCCACAGGCCTCAACCCCCACAAATCCATGCACTGGGCCTCTAGTAGTCAATAATCCTATCTAATATGCTAATTGACCCACTTGCCATTGCAAAGGTGGCAGCACCCAGAGCCAATAAGGAGGAAATGTGCTAATTGACTGCCACACCCTCAAAAGATGTTGGTGTTCACATCCAGTAAGAAGGGAATATGCTATTTGACTACCATGCCCTCAAATATAGCAGCACTCACAGCCACAAGATGGCAGCGCCCAGTCCCCTCAACCCTGTGCAGTGGCAGGCACTCATGGGCCTGGCCTTGCTGCATGCCTGCCTTTGGAGTCCTCCAGTCCCCTCAGCCCCTCCAGCCGCCGAGGGCCAGCCCAAGGTGCAAGGCAAGCCTCATATGACCTCACAAATACACTTCTGATTCTATATCCAAAGAAACCCCAAACACCAAATTTGAAAGAAAATATGCATCCCCATGTTCATTGCAGCATCATTTACAATAGCCAAGATATAGCAGCTGCCTAGTTTCCCAGGGCCACCTGAGGCTCAAGTAACCTGAGCTGGCTGAGGCTTGCACTGCCAGCAGTGGCAACAGTAGAGGTGTGATGGGGGCATAATTTTCCCTTAATCACTGGGTCACCTCCCATTCCTGAGGGCTCCTGAACTGTAAGAGGGAAAAGGTCGGGCTGAGGGAACCCCCCTCCAGTGCATGAATTTTCATGTACTGAGCCTCTAGTATTGTAATACTAGAGGGGCCAGGAGGGTAAGACCACTTTTTAAAGTATATGATTGTCTAACTATTATGCTGTATACCTTAAACTAATACAGATTAATTTTGAATGTAAGCTATAATTAGAAAAAATATCCATGAATTTTTTTATTATTGCTTTTTTTTTTCCTAAATATATTTTATTGATCTTTTACAGAGAGGAAGGGAAAGAAATAGAGAGCTAGAAACATTGATGAGAGAGAAATATTGATCAGCTGCCTCCTGCATACTTCCTACTGGGGATGTGCCCGCAAACTAAGGTATGTGCCCTTGACTGGAATCGAACCTGTGACCTTTCAGTCCACAAGCCAACCTGGTCTGGGCCATGAATTATTTTGAATTTGTTCTACTTCAGTTCAATATATATTTATTAATGTTTTAGGAGCTGAAAATTTTAAAATATCTGATCACATTTTATGTTGGAACACTAAATAAAAATTTAATAGATATGACAACCAAAATATTTACCTCTTAAATTGTGAAAGTCTCCACAAATAAAATATGAAGGAGCTTAAATTGAGCCCGTGGTGAGGAAACGATACCACTGGAAAGAATATTTGCTGGTGTTTAATATCATCGTTTGTTTTGTTTATCTTCAGCAGCTCTGAATTTGCCACATCTGGAAATGCGTTTTCTCCCCTCACCACTTGTGATGGTTAATTTTATGTGTCAACTTGACTGGGCCCCTCTCTTATCTGTTTCAATTGACAGGCAAACTTGATTCTGCAGAGTGAGTCAGTGGAGATGAGAACATTAATTTATTTGAGCACATTTATGTCAACATCACTCTAAGGAAAGGTGCCAGTCTGCTATTCAGATGTAAAACATTCTAGGTCATTCTATTCTCACTTTTGTCCCTTAAAACACTGTTTAAGTGATACATTCAGTGTGCTGGCAGCGAGCCAGCATGCTATTTATATAATGAGGAGGACCAGAGAAATGGGAAAAGCACTGAGCTGGGAAGAAGATTTCTGTCCAATCTAGACAGGTCACGCATGCGCTCTTAGGTCCCGGAAAAATACACATAACCTCTCCGTGTGTCAGTACTTTCAGATGTTAAATGTACAATATTTCATTTAAAAATGTTTTTATTTTATTTTAGAGAAGAGGAAAGGAGAGGGATAGAGAGATAGAAACATAGATGAGAGAGAAATGTCCTTGATCGGCTGCCTCCTCCATGCCCTCTCCTGGGGATCAAACCCAAAACCTGGTCATCTGCCCTAACTGTCATAGAACAAGTGTCCTCTTAGTTCCTGGGTCTATTCTATGCTCAACTGCGGAGCCACACAGGCTGGGCTAGAGTATTTCCTAGGTAGGATCCAAGGTCATTTATATCTGGGAGGTTTCATGATTGTAAATAGGTCATAAACATACTATAACATCATCAATTAGGCAAACATGTATGTGTATAATGTGTTCAATAATGTTGAGAGTGTTTCATAATATTAAATCGAAATTTCACAAAATGCTGAGAGCTAGGTATCGCTGCTGTCCTCACTGTACACATAAGGAAACTGGGACACAGAGGTTTTATCCTATCCAAGGACACAGAGCTTGGATTTGAGTGTTATAAATCTGGCTCCAAAGTCCTTGTCTCTTTTATTCTCCAAAACTAGTATTTTTCACACTCCTATGCACAGAAAAATCATAAGTAATGATCATTCAGGATAAAAAAAATGAGTCAATGTAATGCTAATATCGTTTTATATTTACTATTATATATAGCCCTACATACTTGTTTGGCTTTCATTTAATTTAGTGTGTTTTTATTCTTATTCCTATAAATAGCTTCCCTGCCTGTTCTGTTGCCCATGAATTTATCAGAAATATTATTTAAGTTTTAATTCCATAGGGAAATGATTGGAGAGTCATCTTTATATCACGAAATAATAGATGCTAAATGATGACAATCAAGGGCAGAAGTCTGAGATTTAACGTAAGCAGATTCTGGGCATCAACTATCTTTCTCTACATTCGCTGAATTAAAATGTTTTTGATATCAGAGAAAACTTCTGAGTACTGAGTGAATAAATGAAATTATAGTGGGCGTTAGCATCCTCACATTCAAATAAAAGAACAGCAGCTCATGAGGTTTGACTACCCCTACCCTGATCACTGTAACACATGTAGTAGTATGGGGTGAGCAAGTCTGAAACTAGGGCACTTCTTTCCTGGAATAGTATCCTTTTCCCACTGCTACCTCTGTCCAGCCAGCAGTACTTGGAGAAGCTCTGCACCTATCACTCAATAAAGAACCAAATTACAAGCTTCCAGATTCACAGGCATGAAAAAAAATGTATTCTATTCTTTCGAGATGTGAGATACATAGATCATTTGTATTAATTTTATTCACTGTCACTCTCCCAAGCTCAAATGCTTATATAATTCCTTTATCTGTGTAAAACCAATGGGTGAGCCAATTCTTATTAGCGATGATGTCCTTCTTGAACCAATAGTAAGGAGGTTTGGTGATACCACCTAATTAACTTTATACATCAATTCAGATTTTTTCCATGCAGTGTTTTTAACTCTGTGTTTGTTTTTTTAAATGAATGCAGTTTATTTTCAACTAGAGGCCCAGTGCATGAAATTCATGCACAGAGCAGGGGGCGGGCCTCATCCCTGCCTGCACCCTCTCCAATTTGGACATCCCTCTTGCAATCCGGGACCACTGGCTCCTAACTGTTCATCTGCCTGCTGTCCTGATCCCCCTAACTGCTCTCCCCTGCTGGCCTGATCATCCCTAACCTCCTCTGCCTTGGCCCTGCCATCATGTCTTTGTCTGGAAGGATGGCTGGAATATGTCTGGCTTAATTAGCATATTACCCTTTCATTAGTATATATTATATTGTTTCTATATATAATCTGACAAAAATATATCCTTTGCTCTAATCTCTATGTGAAACAGAATATATCTCCCTATCCATATCTAAAGAGATTATCTTAAATATCATTTTCTCACAAACAACTTTCCTTAGCTCCTTACACATTATTAGAATCTGGAATTTCTGTTTAAATTTGGGATACCTATTTCTCCCACCAAACGTTCAACTCTGTGGGAATTCATATTGTCTTACCGTCGGTCCCCAAGGTAGCCACACTGCCACGCCTTGAAAGATGACGTTACAGGACACGCTGACCCTTTCTCACATGCCCCCTTCTTGCTTGTTGGTTAGCTGAGGGGGTGTGTGTGCTTTAGATGACAAAAGTTCGTTTAGGGCAGGGGCTACCTCTGGTGTATGCATTCTCTGTTCCTGCCTGCATTTAGGCAATCTCTGCCCGCAGGAAGGCAGCCTGTCCCTTTGGGTAGGTCCGTTCAATAAACAAGACTGGGATGTTAACGTGCTATACTCAGAGCTGCCAGTGCGGCTCAGTGGTTGAGTGTCAACCTATGATCCAGGAGGTCACGGTTCGAATCCCTGTCTGGGTACATACCCAGGTTTGCAGGCTCCATCCCCAGTGGCGGGCCTAGAGGAGCCAGCCAATCATTGACTCTCAAAAATGGATGTTTCCATCTCTCTCTCTCTCCCCCTTCCTTTTTAAAATCAATAAAACTATATTTTTTTAAAAAAGGGGGATAAAAATAGTGTTATCATGAGCACATACCTTCACTTTCTTCTCCAATCCAGGCCTCTCGATAATAAAACCTCCCTGTTAATACTTACCGGGCAGTTGACAGGTCTGCCTTCTCCAATAGGTGCCTCGCACAGGAGGCAGGACAGACGTGTTTGTTGACGGGGACCCTAGAGTTCCCCATATGCTGGAACACCGGCAGGGACCTTGAAAGAACCTGAGACAGAATGTCCCGTTGATAAATGGCGGCCTCCAGCGTCGCTCTGGTCCTTGACCTTGGGTCGCAGCGGCTGGTCACAGCGGCTTATTGCAGCACGTGTTGATGGTGTTTAACAGCGATTCCGCAAGGCGCAGAGGGCTCAGTAAGCACATCTCACACTGACTTCTGCCGCTGACCTTGACTGATGCAGGTGCAGCCCTGACCTAAGCAGGCGTGAACGCGATAGGGATTAGATTATTGAGGGAGAGCGAGTCTTTTAGTTCCAGTTAAGGCTCACTTGAGACAGGCTTCTCAGGCACTGAGGGGTGAAATGATTTTTGTTCCATGCAGTGTTTCTCAGCGCCAGCCGGGCTGCGGAGGCGGGTGATAGCCATGTGGGCTGTACTATGGCCGGGGAGGTTTTGGTCTTGGCACGGTCGGTGCTTTGCCCACGTTTCACTGTGCCACTCTGGCTGCTTTCTTGCTGCCACACTTGTAGGGCACGCGCGGGGCTGATCTCTGGACTTGTGTGGCGTGCCTGCAGTCCCTGAGGGCCTCCTCCTTCCACAGTCTTGGACCGACTGATGTGGCCACGGCCTGGGCTGTGAATGTGGCATAATATTACCAAGATCCAGACTGCACTGATGCACCAAAGAGGGTGGTTTTTTTTTTTATTTTATTGAATTTTTACAGAAAGGAAGGGAGAGGAATAGAGTTAGAAACATCTGTCAGCTGCCTCCTGTATGCTCCCTATTGGGGATGTGCCCTCAACCAAGGTACATGCCCTTGACCAAAATTGAACCTGGGACCTTTCAGGCTGCAGGCTGATGCTCTATCCACTGAGCCAAACTGGTTTTAGCAAAGGGTGGTGGTTTTATTAACACAGCAGGGAGAACAGGGAGCGAGGCAAATTAGGTTGGAAATGCCTTTAACTTGAACCTGTACTTCCCAAATATTGAAGGAGATTATCACAAAGTGAAAACTAAAAAAAAATGCAGCAAGGACATGATATACCTGCATTCAACTTTGAAAAAAAAAATGTTTACTGATAAATTGTAAAGAAAGAAAAACTTGCAGTAAAATATAGATTAACTCCAAGGTGTTAATGGATGGTGGCTGAGGAAAGGGTTTGGGGTTTGGGAAGAGCAAACTGGCAGGTTGTCAAGGGTTAAAGGACAGGGACTTCCCTAAGAGGTGCCTTGAGCATTTTTACCACCAGATCAGACAACATGAAATGAGCTGCCTACACACCAAATGCTTTTTCTCAAGTAATGGCAGGATTTCTCATCAGTGAACTTGAGTGACTTCCTTGCAAGGTGCTCATATCCAGGAAAGCATTGAGAAGTATCCTCTCAAAACAGCAGAAAGCAAGCCTGTAGCGACACCTGCTAGAGAACCATTTCATGCAGACTGGGAGAGCCATGTGAAGCGGTTGCAGATTATTTAAACATTTCAGAGGGGAAAACTAGATAGATCGTAAGACACTTCAAGCCTTTACAGGTTTGTTTTAATATCATTGTGATCATTGAAAATATAGATGCTGTCCATTCCCCCCTCTCCCCCCAAAAAAGTCAATTCAATATAATTTTGGAGCATTTCCCATTTGCCAGGCACTATTCTTGCCTCTGGGGGCATAAAAGGAAAAAGATGACAAATTCCTATACATGAGGAACATACATCTTAGGAGGACAGAGAAAATAAACAGCATAAGGGAGTGAATACCACACATGAGACAGAGTGACAAGTGATGAGGAAAACTAGAGAGCAGAGAAGAAAGAGGATCCACTTTCTAAGGGAAGAATTAATGATCAAAGAAAGTATTACTAAGAGGAATAAGACTCAAAGGATAGCCAAGAGTATATTTTTTAAAAAATCCAAAAAAAAAAGGAAGGGGAATGAGAGAGCATAATAACATCCTATCTATTTGGCATTATGTCTCTTACCAGGGAGCCTGATCATAAAATTCTAGAGGCCGATGTAAGGAAATGCAAAGTCTGACCTCAGAGAGGAGAGGAAGCCAGAACGAGAGTGAATGGATCACTATAATCAGGGCCCATCCTACATGTGATGGAAAAGGAAAATGACCACTAAGAGTGTTCAGCAGGATACACCACCAAAAGCATGCTCCATAAAAAGAATTGATAAGCTGAACCTTATTAAAATCAACAATGTCTACACCGTGAAAGAAAATGTCAAAAGAATGAGAAAACAAGCCATAGACTAGGAGAAAATATTTGCAAAGACGCATCTGATTGGGATCTTAAATATACAAAGAATTTCTGAAACTCAATAATAAAATAAGCAGCTCAATTAAAAAAAAATGGGTCGGAGCCTTAACGGACACCTCACCAAAGAAGATGTGCAGATGGGAAATAACATGTGAAAAGATGCCCACATCATGTATCACCAGGGACATACAAGTTAAAACAATGAGCAAGCCAATGCACAGCTGCTAGGCCAAAACCCAGAACACTGGCAACACCGGGAAGGGCATGGAGCAACAGAAAGTCCCATGCACTGCTGGCGGGAATGCCACATGGTACAGCCTCTGAGAGTGCGTGGCCTTTTCTGATACAGCCAGACACTCCTTTACCATGTGCTCCAACCATCCTGGCCCTTGGTATTTACCCAAAGGAGTTGAAAACTTAAGTCCACATAATATCCTTGCTTATGATAGTTTTATTCATAATTGAGAAAACTTGGAAGCCACCAAGATGTGCTTCAGTAGGTTAATACATAAATAAACTGACAATATTCAGACAATAAATCATTACTCAGTGCTGAAAAGAAATGGGATATCAAGCCATGAAAATACATGGAGGAACCGTAAATGTATATTGCTAAGTGAAAGAAGCCGATCTGAAAAGGCTGCATAGTTTATGATGCTGAAAGGACAAAACTATGGAGATAATAAAGAGATCAGTGGTTGGCAGAAGGTGGGGGCAAGGGATGACTAAGCAGAGCACAGAAGATGGGTAGGGCAGGGAAAATTCTCTCTATGATACCAAGATGGCGAATACCTGCTCATATACATTTGTCCAAATCTAGAGAATGACCACACCAAGAGCAATCCTAAGGTAAACCGGGGATGCTGGCTCATTAGGATGTGTCAATGCAGGTTCACCAGTGTAAGAAACGTGCATTTGTCTCTGGGGCAGGGTGTGGATAATGGGAGAGGCTATACATGTGTGGAGGCAAGAGGCATATGGGAAATATCTGTGCTTTCCCCCAGTTTTGCTGTGAACCTAAGACTGCTCTAAAAAATAAAGTTTTCATAATTAAAAAACTTAAACAATCAAAAATTTGCAACAATCGGGGGTATATTATTAAAGATAAAGAAGTCTTTACAAAAAAAAAAAAAAAACCCAAAAGCTCAGCAGATCCTTCTGAAAAGAGGCACATGAGAGGATGAAAGCATTTGAGGAATAGTCACTAGAGCAGACAAAGAAGCAGTAGAAAAGATGTATTCGTTATTCCAACTCTGAAAACCCCAAAATCAGAAGTGGGGAAGGGCAATGTGTGACCTTCACTGGGTTTCCAGTGGTAAAGTTCGGAGGTGAGAGATCTGCTGATTCTGCAGATGAAACACATGTGGAGAGAGGGGGCTTTGCTTGAGATTCAAATGGGGATTTAATATGTTTCAAACCATGGAGGACAGAGAAAACAGGGACCAGTTGAGGTACCACTAGAATACACTTGCAAACTCTTCAGGAAGGCTGAAATGTCTCCTATGTCACCAAGGGGGTCGGTTTGCATAGGTGGGTCTTCCCCATCCCACCTGGTAGGAATAGTTCTGTAACTCCCATTAAGACAGTGATCCTCAACCTTCCTAATGCTGTGACCCCTTAATACAGTTCCTCATGTTGTGGTGACCCCCAACCATGAAATTATTTTCGTTGCCACTTCATAACTCTAATGTTGCTACTGTTATGAATTGTAATGTTAAATATCTGTGTTTTCTGATAGTCTTAGGCTACCCCTGTGAAAGGGTCGTTTGACCCCCAAAGGGGCCGTGACCCTCAGGTTGAAAACCGCTGCATTAAAACATCAGGGAGTGGACCTGGAGCTCAGAGGCCTTCGACTTTGGACAACTAGACTAAGCTCATTGAAATTCTGGTAAGGAGAGTCACAAAGATTTGCTCTTCTCCTTGTTTTCAGTCCATAATGAAATCAGATTTGATAGTAAATTAAAAAAAAAATTAATTTGGCTCTAAATTGAACCAAGTACTGGGTTATAAAGAAGAACATTTACATGGTGATGCTATGCTCTCCACATTTTGAGGGTTTGACACCAGTGCTGTAAAAGTCTTGTGTGGCCTATTTTTTGAACTTTTAAAACTAGGGCACCTGAGAAACTTTGAATACAGTATTGAAATTCAGAGGTCCTGAATGAGCAATATTTTTAGTAAATTGACCCAAACCACAAATGCTAAAGAAGCCTCCTCTACTCCCCTAGTGTTTGAACTAATCCTATAGGATTGAGATTAAGTAGAGAAGGAAATTTAAGAGGGAAAAAACATATACATTTGTTTGGACTCTTTTGGGTTTAACTTGAAACTTTTAATTCAATTGTAACTTAAAACAGAATGGGGTTAAATTTGGGGGCTTGGATTTCTTCTTTTGAATTTAATAATGGCGGACAATATTCAGCTTTGTACGATATCATGTTTTTAGGATGCTATTGCTTGAAATAATTTTGTGATGTTGTTTGCACAGGTCACCGAGCCTCCTGCATGATATATTGAATAACTGACCTGTCATATTTTAGATAAAATGTGAACATCTTATTAAAGTTGCATATTTATATTTAAGGAGTTATTTAAATGTATAAACTATTCAGTTCTTAGCTTCTGGGATCCAAGTACACTGTGTGCCGGAGATCCAAGAAGACAAATAAAGTTGGTGTTGTGGTGATGTCATCAGAAGGTAGAAACAGATGTTTTCATAGACTGCTGGCCTTTTTAGAGAGGGCAGCCACAGCTGTAGATGGCCCAACCTTTATTTTGAATCGAAAAAAACTAAGGAGACACTCCTGGAGAAGTTAGGAGGGATTTCCCCTGCCATCCAGGTGCCTATAAAACACCACACACCTAGCGATACTCTCCACCGCAGTCGCTCATTTGTAGGGGGTGAGAGGGAGAAGGAAATGGAGAGCCACGCCTGGGGGAGGTTCCTTTCTGCAGCCATCTGGGGATAGAGCTGAGCTGAGGATGCTAACAGGCATGGAGCCTCTTTCCTCGCTTCATGCCTCCTTGTGAACGCGAGGTTGTCCATCTCTATTTTGCAATCAGTAGAGTCCCTTTCAAAACCTCACAATGAGCCTCTGAGGTTGACACCATGACCCTCACTTTACAGATGAGGAAATTGTTATTCAGAATGAAACAACTCGCTCAGAGACACACAGTAAATGACATGAAAGGATTCAGAACTGGATATTCTCACGTAAAAGTACCTGCTGTTGCCAGGATACATTGCTTAGGAACTGGCCTTGCCTCCCTCCCAAACCATGTCTACCACAGCTTCCCCTCAGGCTCCTTGCTCCCTTCTGCCATACCAGGCTAGTAAGTGTTCACAAATACCCTCTGCTCTCTGCTCTCTTCGTTTCTTGTGCTTGTCCTGATTTTCTCGACTTTTAACTTAGATTATGCCTCTCCATCCTTCAGCTAGTCAGCAGTCTGTCTTGTTTTATTCCAGAAGTTCTCTGCAGTTCCTCCAAATGTCCTCCCTCCCTCCCAAATCCCAACAGCTCTAGGCACATCACTTATCACAGTGGCTCGAGGTAATTTTCCGATGATCTGGTTATCTGCTGTCTTAACTGTTTCTGAACGTTTTGGTATTATTGTACCAGCATGGCTCTGGGCACGTAGTGATGGTTTAGTGTTCACAGAATGAACTCCTTCTCATTTTCCATCCCTTTTAGTCCAATGAAATAATCTTACAATGCATCCCAAGTGGCCAGCATTGGAGAGCACTGAAGAGTTTAGACTCACCTGCAGACCCCAGAAACCAGTGGGACTCCCTCTCCCTGATGGCAGATAATCAGACGAAACAATGAGTCTCAATGCTGATGCCCGAGGGATTGTTCTTTGCATGCTTCACTCATCCGTTCATTACCGAAGAGGTGGAGTGTGAGACCTGTGACCAAGCCTTCTCCCTTTGCTGACAGTTGGCTCTTGAGTGAATTACCCCTTCGTGGAAGCGCTGTCCATGGTTTTGAAATTATAAATATACGAGAGGCCCAGTGCACAAAATTCATGCAAGAGTAGCCTTCCTTCTCCTGGCTGCCAGCACTGGCTTCCCTCTGAAACCAGGGACCCGGGCTTCCCACACAGCCCTGGCTTCATCAGGAAAATCGTCTGGTCTAATTAGCATATTATACTTTTATTATTATAAATACAGTGGTACCTCAAGATACGAGTTTAATTCATTCCTTAACCTTGAGGTGTGGGAAACTATGAGATGCTTGAGTCACGGTAAACTGGTGGGTCGTGTGCAGCTGGCAGATCCGCGTGATTACTCCTATCTCAAATGTTGCTCGTATTTCAAAGCAAAATTCGCTCACTTGTGGGCTCCTCTCTCAAAAATCTCATATGTTAGGGCACTCGTATCTCGAGGTACCACTGTATACTTACCATGTTTATTAGCCATCTCTTTTTTAAAAGAAATGACTATTTATTTTTCCTAATCAGCTTGATGGTCTTTATCCACTAGACCTAACTGTTCGATGCCAGTGCTTTTATCTGGGGATTCGCCAATTGGCCCACTATTTCCTGTTCATCAGGGAGCATATCAGAGCCTCATTCGGAGAACACTGTCTCCATATGACAGTGGAGAGAAGTGCCCGCTGTCCTCAAAGAGTTAACGGGCGGCTTTGAGCATCTGTGGCATCTGCTCCACTTCTAGATGGACTTCAGCAGCGAGGAAAACCCGCCTGAGGGTTTGGAGATGTTTCTGCACATGTGCCAAGTGTCCACCACGGCACGATGTGCAGTTTGTCAAATTCTGTTCGTTTGTGAGAAAGCCATCCCGAAGTTAGACCTCCTCCCCAAAGTCCCTCCGCTGTCACTTCTGAGATTTAAGGAAGGTTCCCAGACCAAGTCCTGCCGCCCCCCGCTGCTAGTGCCCCAGCCACGGGCGATCAATCACATTTGTAACCACTTGAAGTGCATTTACTCCCCGATGATATACATTTTATGATTCGTGGAGAGGGAGCTTTACAACTCATCTGATTTGAAGTAGGTCACACAGAAGTGTTAAGAGTTTCCAAACTTGATCTGCCATGCACATTTTTCTCTCAGGAAGTTTCACTATTTTTAGCCCAGGAGGGGACTTTGGGGATGATCTTATGCAATCCCTTCATTTTTAGAGATTAAGAACCTGAGACCTGGGTAGGTTAATTGATTTTCCCAAAGTCCCCAAGCTAGTTAGTGGCAGAGCCAACACCACAACCCGTCTTTCTCCTGTCTCTCAGGCTGGCTCTCCACTGCACCCGCTGCCTTGGGTCTCGGGCCAACCAACCAGGCTTCTGAGGTGCGTTATTAAAGGATTATCTGTTCTCCCCTTAGGTCAGCAATAGATTATTAAATTTGATATCATTCCGAACTCTCCAAACTGGAAGGCACTCATCTGCCAGACTTATCCTGCCAAAAAGATGCAGAGAGAAGTAATGGCACACATAATAGTTATGGAATTAGACCCTGAAAGCCATTAGCCTGGGCATACTCTGGTACAATCTACAGCCAGATTGTGTTGTGGTTAGGAAAAAGGAAGAGCTTTTTTTTTTGTCTTTGCACTTGCGTGTGCATGAAAACCTGCACACAGCCTGCTCCGAACCTACGCAGATAGCTCCCTAAGTACCTCCACTCTGACATCTGCCTAAGTGCCAAATGAGTCTGCCGTATGATAATGAATACAAAATGAATTAATAATGATATGTGAATTATGAATACAATTTACAGTTCTTCAGACAAAACAGTCTTTTTTAGCATGCACCTGCATAAACTACCTCCTGCAGGCCTCCGCTCAGCCAGCCAGGTTCTCTCCCGGCACACCACCGCCATCTAGTGTCGCTGGGGAGAATGGCGACCTTCTGCTAAGCTTGTAACTCGAGCTTGCTCTGTTCTTTCTGTCTGTGCTGTCTTACTACCAAACCTACATTTATTTACATTCATTGAAGGGGTCTGTGGCTCTCTTCCTTCTTTCAGTTACTTTTTTTTACAAGTAGCTGGAAACTACTCCTGAGCAAAAATACTTGACAGTTTGTTTTATCACACCTCCCAGTCTGAACACTGTATATAATTCCATTGTGAACTCAGAGCAGTTCTTTGTTCTAAAAAATAACTAAATGGCAATGTATTTATTTATCTCTTGCTGCCTTTAAATACACATTTCTTTATGGAAGCCACCAGCTTATCAGATATTTTGAGAATTTCAATGCTTCTTTTTTGCAGAATAAATGCAGCTTTTCTAAACTCTATATACTGACATAATTAAAATGATTACAAGTGATACTGGCTTTTCCCTTCCATCCTGTAGTGGCCAATGGAGTCTATTCCTCGCTTCCTCCCTGCCCCCAGCATCTATTCTTTGTGCCTGGATTGCTCCTGGCAGAACGAGGGGATGCTAAGTAATGATTTATTTTTCAAAAAGATCGTTTTGTCTTCTCAGTGAAGAAAAAGAGCATGGGAGTGTGTCAGGAGGGAGGATAAATAGGTGGCTGTTGTGGGAAGTCAGATGAGCAATAACTGTGGCTCTAACCAGCACAATGGTGATGAAGGTGGTGAGAAATGGTAAGATGTGGGACATATCTTAAAGCTACAGTTAATAAGCATTACTAATAAATTGCATGTGAAGTGAGAGAGAAAGAGGAGTCTCAAAGATAACAATATCTCAGTTCTTGTCCTGACACAACAACTGATTAGGAGCAAAACCAAGAGTTTTGTTTTAGACTTTTTTTGTGGGGGGAACAGGGGGAGAAAGAGAGACATACATGTGAGAGAGACATTTTGAATATGAGATTTTTACTTCCTATTTAGATAGAACCGTGTGGGAAGGGAGTGTGTATGGCATGCTGGTTTCCTTTTGGGATATCGGTCTTTCTCTCTAATGTGCAACAGGCAGGACTATCAATTAAGGTTCCTACCAGCAGTGTTGATAGGAGTAAGCCATATAAAAATATGCAATGTCTGAAATAGCTAAATTAAAACAGGACACTGTAGTTTCATTCATTGAAAGTTCAGAAAATGTGTGTAAATGTTCACCCAGCGCTAGAATGCATATCCCAGCAATGATGCTAGTACCAAACCCCTCTGCCATCCCTGGATGCTCCCTTATGCTTTGCATGCTCTGATTCTGATATGAGAAATTGAAATGGAAATGAAAACTAACACAATCTCTCTCCCCGCCTCTGTGCAGATGGGAGCTTGACCCCAATCTCCCGGGCCCTCCGCTCTAACCTGATTCTGTGATGCTGCATCGCTAACACAGACCATGTATTTCACTGTAACTAGGCTCGCCCTGTGAAAAC